>BDUI01020773.1:9208-24345 GCA_002335545.1 Apodemus speciosus
CATTTGTGCTTTGTGATCATGGGCATGCCACTAGAAGAACTTCAGTCTTCACGGAGATGCAAAGAGACACTACTGTCAAGGCTAAGTATGAGGCTAACGCCCCGTATGTAAAGCACCAGCACAGATCCTGGCCAACAGAAGCAAGAGTAAGAGTAGAATGAACGTATCCAGTTGGTGAGGGAAGGTGAGGGTATGGAGGAGGGACAGTAACAGTGTCTCCACACTTAGGAAGTATAATCAATGCAGAGACAAGGCTCAAGATTCCACTCTTTAAGTAAGAGAAGCAAGACTTGCCCCCAGAGGCTCTGTTGAGATGAAAATATGATTCTGAGATGGATTTGGCTTCTCAGATTCAAAGCTCTTTGAGAATCTCAAAATCTAGACTGAGGTGCTGGTCCAGGACTCCAGTAATATTGGTTTTACGTTTTGCTGTCTAAAGGAAATGGGTGGAGAAGCGTGGAGGATATGGAGGTGGGGATGGGTGGATGTAGAGGCTACTGGTAAGATAGGGGTTCGGGAAGTGGTGGGGTGTGGAGGCAACTGGGGGAACGGAGACTGCGGAAGCAAGGGAGAAGTGGGGGCAGCTGGTGGGGGGAGTGTGGCGGTGGGCATGTGGAGGCAGCCGGGGGAGGAATGCGGAGGCAGAGGAGTATTTTTCTAAAGCAARATTTCCTGGACTTTCCTTGGCATGATTTCACAACCTGCTGTTTCTAACCAAGCAAGCGAGAGTTCTGAACAAGAACTGTCCAAACATCAGTTTTACCTCCTAAGCTTTGGGACCAGGTAGTTCTCCGTGCATTTATGACTGAAGATGGGCAGGTCCCTGAGCGCCACGCTTGGTGTGCATGCTAGCCTCTGTGTGTCACCCGTGTTTCATATGCTTGTCATGGACAGCCAGAAAAGTAAATCCAAGAGACTTTTCAAAAACCACCAAAGGGACCATCAGTAACAACCCTTACTTTAACAGGCCCCCAGGGACAGTCTATTCAAAGCACTTGCTGTGTTTCTGTTATAAAGATTCAACACACCAAGGACTCATGTCCTTTATTCATGACACGTATATGAGAGAGTAATGAAGTTAGCACTCGGGGTTGATATAGAGTCAACAGCATAATTCTCTACCTGTGCTTAAAAAAGAAAAATCTATCCAGGAAAGGGGAAATCACTTGAAATGTAAATAAAGAATATATCAAATAAAAAAAAAAGAATAAAAAGAAAAATCTAGTGCGGAAAAAGCACTCAGCTTCCTTTGAATTGAAACTTTCATTTTCAACTTGGACATAAATTCTGACCGTAAATCAAAAACAAGAAACTGTATCATAAGTCCCGTGTRTACATGACCAAAATGAAGCACCCCTCCTGGCCAGCCAAGAGTCCCCGAGTTCACCTTCCATCAAGGATTTACCTTTCACTGGGTGTCACATGACAATCCGGTGCCCAGCTTCAGCTTCTGCCATCAACCATAGTTCAACTGAGGAACTTTTTTCTTTATTGAAAGAAAAAGAACTGTGTTGTGCAAAAGGTTTACCATAGTAACTGCAAAGAAAAAGAGGGAAAAATTGCATCCATGCTAGATCATGCCCTGTGCGCTGCCGCATTCTGGCTGCCTGTGTTTCCTGCTGCTTCTAACGCCCGTCTGTTTTCCAGGTGCGTCTTCTCCTGCTCGGCCAGCCACCCCCTTAGTTCCTTGCAGCAGCACCACTCCGCCTCCACCTCCTCCCCGGCCTCCATCCCGGCCAAAGCTACCTCCAGGAAAGCCTGGAGTTGGAGATGTGGTATGTCCCTCCCAGCCCTAGCTTTCTCAGAATGAGGTCCCCAAGTCCCTTTGACACGGGCCATCTCAACGTCAGGTCTAAGCAGTACAGCACTTATACAAATGACCACCACAGGGGCCATCAGCCAGGGGCCAGCTGAAAAGGAGGAGCTGCTGTGTGAGGGTGCCTTTCCCACCCTCCCCAGATTTCTCCGGGCTTCCAAGCCAAGCTTTAAAATGGTAGGGATCGGGTGCTCGGGGCCGTCAGCTCTGAGGCAGCAGCTGGAGGCAAACACGGATAGTGACATGGTCAGTCATGTGGGTCTTCAGAGAGAGAGAATTCTTTTTATATCAATTGTCTTAGTTACTAGAAAACTGTGAGGGGGGAAAATGGTTCCTGGGCTGGAGAGATGGCTCATCGGTCAAGAACCCTGACTGCTCTTCTAGAGGTCCTAAAGCTCAACTCCCAGCACCCACATGGTGGCTCACACGCATCTGTAAGGGGATCTGATTCTCTCTTCTGGAATGTTAGAAGATCCAGCACACACACACACACACACACACACACACACACACACACACACACACACATAAATAAATAATATTAAAAAGCAATTCTGACTTCTGATCCCAGAAGCCAGATAGATCAGCAGCAGAGATTCAGTGACATAAATGTAGATATGCTACAGTTGCTTCCTTAAATTTTATCCTAAGATTGAGGTGTGAGAATGGTCTTCTCAGTGGTCCAGTTAAGAAGTTTGTGGCAGAAGTAAATCTCATTGACCTTTGTACAACAGTCACGGAATGAATGCCGTCATAACCTTCAGATGCTGTCTCAAAACCTCAGTGTGTAGGGGTGCACCTACCTAGGTCCTGGGGCACCTGGAGACAGCTCGTGTGAACCAGAGTGCCTACTGAGCTCACGGGCTGGGGCTTGTGACTCCTCCCCCTAGATCCAGCATACCGGCTTTGTATAAATACAGATCTGTCCAGTGAAAATGGTACCATGGCTTTCAAGAACCTGGGTTTTTATATCCAGGGCTGAGAAGCAATCAAGACATAGAAACCAGGCTTGGCAGGATTGCTCAGTGATGTTGGCGCTGGCTGCCACGACCTGATTTCAATCTCCATGGCCCACGTGGGAAAAAGTTGCCATTCGACCCTCATGTGCACTCCATGACATGTATACACACATGAACACAAAATAAATAAAATCAATAAACATTTTAAACTACTGAACCGAAGCATTATGTCTGTCTGTGTCTAATTTTCTTCTCTTTTCTTTTCCCTACAGTCCAGACCTTTTAGCCCACCCATACACTCCTCCAGCCCTCCTCCGATAGCACCCTTAGCCCGGGCTGAAAGCACTTCTTCAATATCGTCAACTAACTCACTGAGTGCAGCCACCACTCCCACAGTTGGTAAAACGATCTCTCTCTCTCTCTCTTTTCGTGTGTTTGTGGTTGTTGACTGGCTGTCCTTTGAGCTGAGCTCCCCAAGGCCCTGTGTCTAGTCTTGTTTTGCTGTGTGTTTGTTCCCATCACCTGGTTCTTCTCTTGAAAGCACTCTCTCAGTTAAAGAAGCCAGCGTGTTAGCCATACAAATTAACAATCTACGGAATGTGAGAACGCATGTGTTTTGTAGGGGTCTTCTTATGTTATCCCATGCAGATCGATTCACAGAAGACCTCACCAAGGAAGGGGCTAATATTTGGATATTTCTCGTAATAAGAAGTATCCTCCTTTGAGAGAAAATGTTTAGATCAGAAGTAACTTTTTCTTTTTTAAGAAAATCTTGGAAAGTTTGTTTTCTTGAAACTTTCATTTCTATATCACTTTTGGTTATCTGAGGTAGATGTTGGCATTGGAATACTTGAGAAATTTTTTTCACATTGCTTTTCAGTGATACATGGTCAGTTTTCCCTGGGGCGGGGGAATTATCATTTCCAGCAAATGCCCCTGTACATCTGGGTGTGATGAAAGTGAAGGGGTCGAGAAGGGCGACTCAGAGGGTGGTTCCCCGCCATCACCAGCTCCCATCTTCCCCTGCCGCCTCTCCTCTCTCTTTACTGCATGCTGTCTGACCTTCCCTTCCCACGTCCCCGTGTGACCACACTCCCTCCCCCATCCTCTGACCTGCTCTCCAGTTCTTCCATGCTGTAAACCAGCTGGCCCATTCTGCACTGCTTGGGGGAATCATTCACTCAGCTCGGTGAATTCCTGCTGACACCTATGGAAGAACACATCATAGAATCACCCATTCGAGACTTAGCTAGATAAAGCCAGAGGTTCTTCTAGAGGATAACTGCCCATTTCTTCCCAGAAAAAAACAAATGCAAGTGTGCCTCTAAGAACCACAAAGGGAATCTCAGCTCTAGCATACATTCTATACTTTAAGTCAGACCATCCCTACCCCATCCCAACCCCACCAAATATAACCACTTTCCCAATTTCATGTGATTTTTTTTCCTTTTGATTTTTCAAAACAGTCATATGTTTCCCAGTAATTTCTTCACAGACAGATGTTTTTACGATTTCTTATACAGCTATATCTGCTCCTTTTCTGTATCGACTAGGACAATTCGAGAGTTCCTGATTTTCAATGTATACTAATAGTATTAGCTTATTTCTCTGAATCTTCGTTAATTTTTGTAATTACTAACGTCCTGTCCCCCTCCACCCCTATCTTATTCCTGATTTCAGCAGTCATTTGCCCAAATCCTGTCCTAAGGTTAGGCTTCCTCAAGTTCATTCATTCCATACCCTCCCATTTGATTTGATTTATTGGGAAAAGAAGGAATTAAAGTGAGTTGTCACTCCACGTAGCCACACTCTACCTCGGATGGGCCGTCCCGTGTGTTCTTCCGGCTCGCTATAATTCATGGTGAAGACTGAGCACACGGAATCTCACTGGTGTTCATGCTCTGGGGGGGCATTTTTTTTTAATACTCCCTGCTGCAGAGACCTCCAACCTCCCGTTACAGCCAGGAACATTGGTCGTCCTTGTACCTGGTGTATTTTCTTTCAAGATGAACCACAGAGGGCTTGAAAACTGGAGACAAGTGGGAAGCTGGTCACAATGTCTCCTGCCGAGGTGCATCCTCATTAGCTGCCGAGGTTCTGGTGTTTTGATTTGGTTTCATCTGCCCACTAATGTCCTCCCAGACCTGGTCTTCACTCCTTTCTGCTTCGGGTCACGTGRCCGCCATTTTCCTCTGCAGTAACTCCGCAGCAGAGTGACCAGCCAGCAGCATCTCGTGTGCTGTTGTTTCTGGGCTTCCCCCCAAAGACTGTGTTGTGCCTAAAATGACAGCTCACCATAAGCAGTGGATTGGGGGAGGTTGAAAATTCACAGCAAGTTCCCTAAACTGGTGGATGAGCAGTCCCCTCCCACCCCACCACACTCGCCTGCTGTTTCCTGCACCCTTTGTGTTGCTCCTGGTGCAATTACATGGGTACTGATGACCTGGTCTCAAAGTCATATGTGAACTAACATTTTTTAGAGTAAGTCTGTGCCACATTTGGTAATGTACCTCAGGAATCTGAGGCAGAGTGAATCACACGCTCCTGAACTACAGGATAAGACTCTATCTCCAAAAATAAAATAATAGCAACTCTAAACTCTCCCCCACACAATAATTCATAAAAAAATCCATAAAGAATTTTAAGCGTGAATATTTTTTACAAGAGCTATGATCATAGGGAAGATAAAAGTTTCTGAGTATCATTACTCCAAAATAATGAAGAATTCTTACAAACTGTATAATTTTTAACTTAAGAATCCATCAATTTTTAAAATACCATTATTTTTATATGACTAAAAATTTTATATCTCAAATATGTCAAGGTAGAACTTTTCTTACGTACTAACTGCGTAATCCACCCCAACTGTAGACAGCTGAGGATGTGAAAAGATGCACTTCTAGGATGGAGGAGATGAGTAGATGACTCTTGTGCTAAAAAATGTCCATAGGACCAGCACTATGTGATTTRGGGGAGGAATGAGCCTATTGCTATTAATGGAATAAAGAAAGTGTTTGAAGTTGTAAGAATCAGATGAGAGCTAGCAGAAGAGATAACAGAGCCGTATCTCTCCTTGCAAATATCCACTTTTTATTACCTGCTTCTTATTTCAGAGAGCGTGAGAAGTTCCATCTTTCTTTGTTTATCTATTTAGATGTTTGTAATATATTTCCTAGAATGTCTCTGCAAAATGATGAAAGTCGGGCATTTGCTTCCCTGCTTATAACTGGGCAACTCCCTGGCAATTATGCATTTTGATTTGCATCTATAATGTGGCAGGGATCTGTAACAAAGGAAAAGTAACCACGTGAGTGTGGGATGGACTTTGATGCTTCCTTTGGTCTGTAACTTGAGTAAAAGTGACTTATTCTAAGTAATGGAACATAGAATATTTTCTCTAATGGAGGTAACAATTCTAAATTTTATAAACTTTCTTTGGGGGGAGTTATATTCATGCAGAGTTAGTCTGCAATGGAAACAGAAGATATATTTTGTGAAGCATCTGTACCTGTATGCCCATTTGATGGCCCTGAGTCATTCCACCATCAAGGAACCTAAGAGTACAGTTAAGTACCATCAAGTTACATCCTGGAACCTGGGGCTGCAGAGAAGGCTCAGTGGTTAAGACTCTAGTTCCAAGGAATCCAGTGCCTTCTTCTGGCCTCTGAGGGAGCTGGCATATATGTGCTGCACAGACATACATGCAAGCAAGACATCGATACATACAAAATATATTAATTAACTGGTTAATGTATTTATTTTTTTTAAAAAAAAAAAAAGTATTTGCTGTCCCTCCAGAGGGCCCAAGATTAATTCTAAGCAAACTTAGTTTGTCAGATGGTAAACAATCCTAAAATCAACTTCAGAAAATCCAGCGCCTTCTTCTGGCTTCCTTGGGCACAGCATGCACTTGCCTCCCCCCACCCCACACACACTAACACACATGCATTTACATATTCAAATACATACACTCACACACACACTCACACACACACACATTCACACATAGACACACAAACACACATAGACAACACGCAAACTCATGTTCTCATACACACATTTTTTTAAATCTTAGAACCTAAAAAAGAAAAGTTTTCTTGCCATATACCCTAAGTCTGGGCAGAAGCTTAATAAAATGACTTCCAGAAGCATCCCTGTTCATGAAACATTTGCTGGGTCCTTAGTTCTGTGCTTAACTTCTCTTCAATGAGGGTCGGTTTCCCCATTACTAGTTTTATTTGCTTAATCTATTAAGGTTCTAATAGCAACTTTAAACCTGTGGCATTTTTTAATTTCATGGAGGAAAATAAAAGCTTCTTTGTATTTGTAATTTGTTAAGAAGAGAGATTGAGTAAAGATCCAAAATAGTTGAGGTTCAAAGTCTCAGCTCATAAGGCTGTGGTCAACTTCCACAGATGTTTACCACAATTGAAATCATGATCAAAAATACCAGTATGATACCATCATTCAAAATTAATGATCTTTAACTGTCAAAGGCAGGTACAAGCAAATAAAAATGACACTGCTCACAAAGGAACCCTGGACTTATACTGCTGCTTTGTGATCAAGTTAAAAGCTAACTCCTTTCTTCCTGGGGAAAATGTATATGCCAGGTGACCTTACTGAGCTGCCAGGGCTATGCTGGAGTTTGTGTTGATAAACATACATCTGGCCCCTTGAGAACTGCATTGGAGGGAAGTATTCTTGCAGAAATCAATTATTAATAATAGTCCCTGAGACAGTGGGGCATAACCCCTTCCCTGCAGCTGACCACATTGACAGGTGCTAAACCCTGACTCTTTTTAATTCAGTTTTTCCTCATAGAATCATCTCAAATACACTCATCGATTTTCATCTTCATCCTAATCCCAATGTCTTAATCTTAAATTCTTTCCTTTTGCCGTGAAAATCATCCCTGTCTTGATCGGTAAACTGCGCTTCTCGGTTTCCTTTGGAATCTGTCTTTGTGTTTTTGTTTTCCATTCCTTTACGTTTCTTTGGTTTGTAGTGTCAGAAGATGATGTTTTTTATGACAAACTGCCCTCGTTTGAAAGGCGCTGTGACACGCCTGCAGGTATGGTTCTAGCTGAGTGATCTCTAGATACTTAGATTTTTCAACTCCAAGCTATTTTCCATCTGAATGCTAGAAGCTTCATAGACATGCTCCTCACCTCATGAGTCCCAGTGCCTCTCACATGCACCCTGGACATGTTCCATCCATTGCCGAACCCACGTCACTGAACCTATTTGAAGTGTTCATTTTATAAAGCAGCAGGTTGCATGACAGTTTCTCAAAAGAGAAAAGGCTCAAACCAGGTGAGAGTCATTGCTGTGTGAATTTTCAGAGGAAGGAGTGATTTAAGTACCCAGAATCTGTTGTCTGCTTTCTAATTTAGCAGTTAATGAGGCACTATTGGAAGTGTGTCTTCTCTTTGGTACAGAAGTAAAGGGTGTGTTGTGACTAGATGCCCAAGGTGGTTCCCAGAAAGGGACAGGAGATGTCTGACATCATCTGTGGACTTTAAATTGATATGCAATTTTGTTGTCATTGAAAAGCTAAACAAATGTCACATATAAACCACTAGCCAAGTTTATCGTTTGTGCCAACAAGCAAAGGGATGACATTGAAGACAAAAACGATACAGCAATTGCTGAATGAAAGTTTGCCCAAAATTAATGCAATTGAAATACGCTGACACCCTTGCTTGCATGGCCAGGAAGACATCTGCTCCATGTGTACAAGTGCCTAGCCTCAAGCTACCTACACGCGTGTCTATCCCTTCTCCGAGGCTTCGATTTTGCTTTGTTTGCTCAATTTTAAGGAAAAACAGCTCTAGACCACCAGCCTTCCCCTGTTCCTGCACGCTAACGGCATGCAGTGCCCCACCCTTCCCTGTAGTGAGATTAATTACCTGCTCTGTAACTCACATCGTGTCCTTCTCTCTCCCTTTCCTTAACCTTCCCCATCCCGCTTCAACTCCTGGCCAAACAGAGAATGAACAGCCCTCCCTCGTTTGGTTTGACAGAGGAAAGTTTTATTTGACTTTTGAAGGTAAGTAGTGCATAGCATACCAGATGCTAATCCACAGTCTCCTCTTCCTGTGTTGTTTTTATTCTCAGTTAAAATTCCCCAGTTTTCCTCAAAATTCCCGATCTTGCTTTCTCCATTGAAAATGCTATGGCTACTTAGAAAGCATCAAGTACTAAAGAAAGCATTTCATGAATTTGGTTTGTATGTGTTCTTCAATTTTCCACATTGAGCAAATTAAAGCTGATTTGCAGTTGACATTGATTACTTAATTAACGATGGCCAATTAAAAGCAGAACAAAACRGAACCTTCTTAGGCTAAGGAACTTGACTCTGTCAACCAGGCTCTTGCCTAATCCTTTTTGCAAGTATGTGTGGCAAACTCGAGCATGTTTGGGGTTGGTTTAGAAAACTGATACAGAATCCAGTCCTGTAAACTGTAAATATGTGCGTGTGTGTGTGTGTGTGTGTGTGTGTGTGTATGTATGTGTGTGTTTGTTGTGAATGTTCACAGGAGGATCAGAGAAACAGAAGCAACAAGAAGTGTTAGGGGAAACTTTGGTCTGCGTCGCCCAAAATAGCTACTGTATTGACTCTGCCTTAAAGCAGACAACCACTGTGAAACCTGCCTACCATTCCAGAAGGTCACGAGAAACACATAAAACACTATCATGTTTCTAAGCTCAAGGTTTGACTAATTGTCTATTATATCCTCCATCAAGGGTTAGTAGTCCAACCCTTAGTTAAGTCTAACCCTTAGTTAAGTGTTTAACTTCTAACTCAGCTTCACGGGCTGAAAAATTGATTAAATGACAAACTTTAACAGCGAGGGGAAATTAAGTACTTTACCTAATTAATCAGCCATTTTATGCATAAGGAATTATCATATAATGTCTTATTTTGTGTCATTTTAAATAGTGAAGTTTATTCCAGGGTCAAAAGTTGGTAAAAAGAAAAAAAAAACAATAATATATATATATATATATATATATGTAATTTTTTTTCTTCCTAGAATTGATATCAATATAGAACTCGTCTTTGTGTTTCATGACAATAAGAACTGGAGTGAGTTTTAGTATAGATTTAAAAATTGTAGCGGCTGAAATATATGAAGAGTATGAAACACAGGAAAATAAAGCTCACCCAACAATGAATTTTTCTTGTAAGATGGGAGCCCCTAATGCAGAGTAGCTTGTACAGCTGCTGGAAACATGGTCTATCTCAAGCCTTTCTGATGTGCTGAAGCCTTTCCCCAGTGTGAGCCGAGAGCCCGTGATTGTCCTGGGAAGATGCCCTTTTCCCCACGTACCTTTATCACCTGAAGCCATTAGTTTTGTAATAAGAAAGATGATAAGCCCACAAACTCGTGATCCCCTAAATTTTCTCTTTTAATCAACTGAAATGAAAGGGTCTCGGTGAGAATGCTAGGCTGAGGTACCCCTATGATCCCAGCATAGAGAGCCTGATGCAGCTGAGGGTAGTCAGGGATAGTAGCAAGGACCATGCTGGAGAGAATCTGTCCAAAACCAAACAAACACTAAATATGCAAGCATCTTTTTACTGTCGGGTACATCAGTAACGTGATCAAAGCGGCTTCGGGATGTGTTGCTTGGGATGGATTGGAAGCTAAAGTGCACACAAGCATACATCTGAGCCTGAGAATCAACCAAAAGAAAATCCTGGGCCTGAGAATAGATCTCAGCTTGGAAAAGTCTTATCATACAAGTATGAGGACCTAGTGCCCACCTAAAGACCCAGGCATGGTTCACGCTGTAATCCCAGCACTGTGGAGGTGGAAACACAAGGATCCCAGGAATCAGTCTAGCCAAATGGTGAATTTACAGGTTCAGCAGGAGACTCTACCTCAAAAGTAGGGTGCAGAGCAATTGAAGACAATACCTCTGGCTTTTGCTGCATACGCACATGTCATGCCCATACATGAGGCACACACCTGCATGAACATTCACACACACACACACANGTGAGTTTTAGTATAGATTTAAAAATTGTAGCGGCTGAAATATATGAAGAGTATGAAACACAGGAAAATAAAGCTCACCCAACAATGAATTTTTCTTGTAAGATGGGAGCCCCTAATGCAGAGTAGCTTGTACAGCTGCTGGAAACATGGTCTATCTCAAGCCTTTCTGATGTGCTGAAGCCTTTCCCCAGTGTGAGCCGAGAGCCCGTGATTGTCCTGGGAAGATGCCCTTTTCCCCACGTACCTTTATCACCTGAAGCCATTAGTTTTGTAATAAGAAAGATGATAAGCCCACAAACTCGTGATCCCCTAAATTTTCTCTTTTAATCAACTGAAATGAAAGGGTCTCGGTGAGAATGCTAGGCTGAGGTACCCCTATGATCCCAGCATAGAGAGCCTGATGCAGCTGAGGGTAGTCAGGGATAGTAGCAAGGACCATGCTGGAGAGAATCTGTCCAAAACCAAACAAACACTAAATATGCAAGCATCTTTTTACTGTCGGGTACATCAGTAACGTGATCAAAGCGGCTTCGGGATGTGTTGCTTGGGATGGATTGGAAGCTAAAGTGCACACAAGCATACATCTGAGCCTGAGAATCAACCAAAAGAAAATCCTGGGCCTGAGAATAGATCTCAGCTTGGAAAAGTCTTATCATACAAGTATGAGGACCTAGTGCCCACCTAAAGACCCAGGCATGGTTCACGCTGTAATCCCAGCACTGTGGAGGTGGAAACACAAGGATCCCAGGAATCAGTCTAGCCAAATGGTGAATTTACAGGTTCAGCAGGAGACTCTACCTCAAAAGTAGGGTGCAGAGCAATTGAAGACAATACCTCTGGCTTTTGCTGCATACGCACATGTCATGCCCATACATGAGGCACACACCTGCATGAACATTCACACACACACACACACAGAGACACACACAGACACACACACACATATGTCTGGCTGCTGAAGCCATCAAGTATCCTCAGGTAGAGTGAAATGATATTTCCATGACAAATCACTATACCTGATGAATATTCCAATTCTATAGTGCATTTTAATGTCAAGATGTTTCCAAAAATTCTCTGCTTTTCTCCTTGGTGGCTCTTTAAACTATAAAATCATCTTGCATGTGGTCAGACCCTCTTGGTCACCTTTGTCACACTGTCCTCTGTGACCCTGCATGCTGTCCCAGCCTTCTCTTGGCCCAGCATCCTTAGCGCCCACTCTCTACATTTTCAGTCTCTTTGCTGAACTCACACTCACTTCCCCAACTGAATCCCAGCTGACCCCACAGACCCACATTTCTCTGAAACAGTCTCCACAGAATGTGTTTCACTGTCCTGTGTGCCACATGCCATGGGGTTGAAAATCAGGCTGAAATTCCCACAGTCCTGCGTTGCGTGTTAAAACCTCCTGACTGTAGACATAGGCCATATCTATCCGATCACTCCACTGGCTCCCCCACCCCACCCCCACCCCCACCGCCGTTATTCCGTGACCCCTGACCTCAGGGCCTCCCTCTGCATTTATCTGAAGTGCCAGCAACTTCCTTCTAACCATCTTCATTTTCAAGCAGCATCTCTCCCGGCTCTGTGGGGATGATCCATCCAACACATGGCCTTCAGGGCCTCTCCAGTTCCTTCATCCCCAACTTGATTCCTCTGTTCAGCATCAACACCTTGGAAACAGTGCTTCCTGGCAGTGTTCAGTTTAGACATTTCATAACTAAAACTTGTCATGTGTCTTATATAATAGAAACTATGTTAAGCAATAATTCATTCAACAACATTAAATGCATACAAGTGCCTTGCTGACCGCTCCACTCAAGAAAAAAATATCCCAGTTGCTACAAAGTTTACTTCCAGCATGCAGGATAAAACTAAGGAGAGAAATAAATATCATCTAGAGTGGGGGGGGGGAATGATGAGTTCTACATGAGAAATAAGACATAGAAAAGGCTGGAGCATATTAGGAGACACAAGGAAGGAAATAAATATCAAAGAAAGCAGTGCACAAGCACTCGCCGTGCAGGAAGCTCCTCTGTGTTCTCATTTCACCTACGCCAGCCACTGCCGAAGAAAATGAGAACCGGATAACAGCTTTCTGGAGCCGCATAGCCTGCAGAGTAGAAGTTTAAATCCCACCTGCCTCGTGGGAGACACCCTGCGCCACTCCCTCAGTCCACAGCACTCCGTCTCAAAGGCAAGGCAGCGTTTTCCCTCCTTGCCTCTTTAGAGCTCTCCAGTTCTTTCATTCCCAGACACAGCTTGCCTGTGCCTCCTAGAAACTTCCTCTCCCTCCCTTTCCACCCTGACTCCACCCACCAGCCCAGTCCTCCATTCGGTTCTTTTCTATATCATGATCAGACCCCAGAGCATGAAGGTATGTTTCTGGATGCACCTTGGTCATCTCTGCAATAAGATACTCTTCTCTCTCTGAACTCGTGTTGTCTCTGAGAAACAGCACTCCAAATGTCTGACCAACTTAAGCAGGCTTTCTAGTCTCCCTAATTKATCACTGGTAAGTCATAATTACATGCAGAAAACACACGCCACCACCCGTTTGTCTGTCTGTCTGTCTGCCTGTCTCTTGCTCTCTTGTGGTTCCAGGGATTGAACCCACAGTTTCACAGCCACTAGGCACGGACCCCATCACTGATCTTCGTCCCAGCACCTCTCACTTTTCTTCACACAGACTTGTATTGGAAACCTGGAAGCATTTGGAAAGGCTCAATATTTTTCCCATCACAAAAGTTCTAATTAACTCACTTGGAAGTCATTAAGGAAAGGAAAACTGAAACGTGTAGACAGTTTTCTAGGAAGCACTTGCTTTGCTAAATTCCTAGAGTTCTTCTGTTGGGAAGGGTTCCCTAATTGATCCTTCCCCATTCAGGGTAAGTACAATATTTCCAATGGACAAACATGAAAATTAATGAGCACTCACTGCAAAAGTCACAGCGTTAGGTTGTCAGGGTGGTGAAACAACGCAGGAACATAAAAAGCATCAGGTSAAGTMGGTTCTCATTCCAAATACAGGCGTAGTCCTTGCCCTTTTGAGACTGTGTGCTGTCTGTGGTATGCTGATGAACTGTACAATCCTTTCGCTTAATAATGAAGCTCATACGAGGGCTTGCTTCTTTGCTTTAACATACTGTTTAAAAGATTAAAGTGCAATTGAAATCTGCAAAATGTGCTACCAGGGAAATCTGCAAAGATTTAGATTTTCCCATTTTCTCTTCATAGCAAACTAGTCGCCTGGCTCTGAAAAGCCCCCAGAATGAACCTGTGGATATTGGCTTGTTCTTGCTGTTTGAAAACATCACCCTACCTGACTCACATTTAGTGTAACACTAGAATGCTGCAGACAGAATGGGTAGAGTGTGCCTTCTTCGTCTTGTTTGAACAAGACATGTAGGCCAAATGTGTGTAGAGGCATCTAAGGAGGTCGTGAATGTCCAGAACACAGAACCTCTCTGACTAAAGATTTGTGGGAAAGTTTAATGAATGGTAGCTTCTGGGCCAAGCACATTGCCGGGCAGGGCATACCTGGATAGTGAAATGGTGAATTATGTATTTATTTATTCAGCTTATCTAAGTACTACTATCTTTGTCAGTAATGGTGCTGCTGGATTTCACAGATAACCCATATCACAGTGCACTTCTGAGCAACCAGGGCAACAGCACGGCCGGCTCAGGTTGTTCACACCACGACCTAAGGCTGTGGTACACTGCTACTAACATCTCAAATGGTGAGCAGAGATGCAGGAACTTGGGAAATGTCTTCACGGTAGCACAAAGTCCGTGCTCAAATCCATTCATAGGGGGAATTATTGTTAAGTCCTAAAAGTTATGTTTTGACCAGCATAGAATTCAAGTCCCTGTTGTGCCCAACAAAACTTCCAATCTTRAGGATTTAATGTTGCTTAGACTTTGTTTTATAAACTTAAGAATGGAAGGGATGGTAGTCATCTAGCAAGATAATTAAGAAAACCAAACAGGATCACCTTGTCTTTTGTTTATTAAATGATAACTTCACCCAAARGGGTTTTGTTTTGTTTTTTTAATTATCAAGGCTTTGAGGTACATTCAAACCGAGTAAGAAAAATGAAGAGACATGACCAAAAAGATGCTGGATCCCAGACGTTGTGTTTTTTTTCATAGCAGTCCTATTTATTTTTTTTTATTGGATATATTCTTTATTTATGTTTCATTTCCCTTTTTCTGATTTCCATGCCCCCCAGATGTCCCATATGTCTTTTTCCCTCCCCTTGGTCCCCTATTCACCCCTTCCCACTTCCCTGTTCTGGTATTCCCCTGCACTGCTGCATTGGGCCTTTCCAGAACCTGGGTCCACTTTTTCCT
>BDUI01020777.1:6819-21577 GCA_002335545.1 Apodemus speciosus
TGGAAGACTGGGTCTTTAGGCAGAAAAGCAGTTAGATGCTTCAAGTGGGGCTTAGTGGGCCAGCCTGACAGAAGTATGGAAGACAGGTGCTGAGGGCGGTGTGGAATGCTGGGGGTGGGGGGCAGATCAAGGGGTTTCAGAGAAGAATATTAGTAAATGGCCTATAACTCAGTCTTGTGATATTTAGGCAAAGAATGGGGTCTGCTTTCTGGCCTTCTCCAAAAATATCTGCCCGAGGATAAACTGAAGCGTTTTGGATTAATCTGGTGTTGACAGGGATGTCAGGGGAGCCTAGTGGTCACTCGTGTGTAGTGGTCACTCGTGTGTAGTGGTCACCCGTGTGTAGTGGTCACTCGTGTGCAGATGGGCAGTGAAAAGGAGCAAACCAGGCAAGAACAAAATACGGACAGACAGTTAGAGGAGGAAAGGAACGCCAGGGAGCGCGATGGGGCTAAGTCTGACGCTCAAAGAGATGAAAGTTTAAGAGAAAAGCCCAACAATAGATGGAATAAAGGGAGCGGTGACCTCAGGGCAAGGTCCCCTCCTCCCACCCCAGCCAGGCTTCCAACTTGAGGAAAGGCGCTAAAGAGAAGCTGAAGCTCAGAGGGCAGCCATCGTGGAGCTGGTGCAGATGTAAATGCCGAGGCAGCCAGGCTYGGTCCAGCTCCAGCTCCAGCTCCAGCACTGCTTGGGAGCTTGGGCCGCACCATTCTGGCTTCAGACTCGAGGATATAAGAAAGGGATTGTGAAATTCCTTCCCGGTCTTAAGAAAGCCACTGCGGCCAGGCATGTGTCAGGGTTTCTCTGCATGAAGGCCCAGAGAAGACACCGTGTGAAGCTGGATTGTGTTGGAGATCCCAAGATACAGGAGATGCCAGAGCCATGGGGTACCTGTTGGGGAAAGCTGCTGATGGGGAGTGGGGGCAGCCCAAGGGAAAGAAGTATGCTGCAGTCAACAAAGCTGAAAGGAGTCAGAGATCTGCAGCACTTTGACCTCAGACATGGAGATGTGGAGATGGAGCAGGCCCCGCTGGCTTTCCTCGCCGTGTTCCCTTCCCTCCCGTATGAAACGGAAATGGATAGTCTGCACCATTCTGTGTTGGAAGTGTGTGATCTACTTTAAAAAAAAAAAAAAGATGTATTTATTCTATGTATGTAAGTACACTGTTGTTCTCTTCAGACACACCAGAAGAGGGCATCGGATCCCATCACAAATGGTTGTGAGCCACCGTGAGGAAGAGCAGTCAGTGCTCTTAACCACTGAGCCATCTCTCCAGTCCCCTGTGATCTACTTTTTTATTTTGCTGGGAGTTACAGTTAAGAGATCGCCATGAATCTCAGAAGAGGCTTTAAACTCTGGAATTTTGAAACAGTGTTGGGACTGTTACAAACCATGTGGACTTTTCAAGTTGGCCTGAATGCATTTTTGTGTTATGATCTGTCTACCCGCCTTGGGGGCCAGGGAGTGGAGTGTGTGGTTAAAGCAAGCAAGGTGCCCACGGTTCATATGCTTGGTCATCACGGAGCAACACTACCAGAGAAAGATGAGGAGGTGTGGCCTTGCTGGAGGAGGTGTGGCCTTGTTGGAGGAGGTGTGTCACTGGGGGTGGGCTTTGAGGTTTCTAAAGCCTCAGTGGGCCCAGTGGCTCTCTCTCATCCTGATGTTTGTGGATCTGGATGTAGAAATCTCAGCTACTTCTACAGGGCCATGTTTGTCTGCATGCCACCATGCTCCCCCCACCACCACCACACACACACACCTTCCCCTCCCCAATCTCTGAAAGTGTAAGCCAGGCCTCAATCAAATGCTTTGTAAGAGTTGTCCTGGTCATGGTGTCTCTTCATAGCAACAGTGGTGTGTGTGTGTGTGTGTGTGTGTGTGTGTGTGTGTAACATGGCAGGGCAGATGCATGCGTGCCACTGTGCACACATGGAGGTCAGATCATAGCTTTATGAAGTCCCTTTTGGCCCTCCATCTTTACAGCTGGGCTTGGGCAGCAGAAATGTTTTGAAATGAGAGACAGAGGCGACGGCTGTGCAGCACTATGAATAACCTCAATGCCACTAGACTGTGGAAAATGCTTGGGCCAGTGTGAATTTTACCTTAGTTTAACTAACAAACAAACAAAAAACACGGGACAACAGAGGCCCACGCCTTTACTTCCAGCACTTGGGAAGTAGAGACAGGTGGCTCTCTTTGAGTTCGAAGCCAGCCTGGTCCACAAAGCAAGGTCCAGGACAGTCTGGATACAGAGAAACCCTGTCTCAAAACCAAAACTAACACAACTCACAAAGTTGCTAATGAACTCATCTGCCTGGTCCTAGCCATTCCCTTGTCTGGGATACGTGTCCTGTGTCTGCCATTTATCCCTGGTTTCCGCGGGGCCCAGCTCATCACGCACCTTCTCCAGGTTCTGCAGGTCCTTGGAGACCGGCTGCTCGATCTTGAAGATGCCCAGRTTGGACCGCAAGTTGTTCTCCTCTTCCCGCATGTTCATCAGCATGGCGCGCACCTGTGCGATCTGATCGAGCGCAGCCGTGTGGCCCACGTTGCTGGTAAAGGGCCCTGCAGGAAGCCAAGGTGTGGCTCAGACCCCGCTCAGGTCCATGGCCTCTTGAAAGGCCAACCTGTGGCTCTCTTCACTTAGTGGGCAAATCCCACTGCTGCCCTCACATGAGAGGAAAGGGAAGGAAGGAGAGTGCRGAGAGAACAATGGGTCGTCTAAGGGAAGGTCACCAAATCTGACTGCAAAGTCTGACGGCTGGTGGAGGACAGGAAGTCAGGGTAAAAACACTTCCGGCCCACCCTCCCAGCCAGAATCCCATAGCTCTGGGTGAGCTCATCCCGTCGGGCGGGCGCAATAGCTTCTTTCCCTTTGCCGCGCTGCCCACCCAGGGTCCTCCACACTTCGCTGCGCGCCAGGCCACGCCCCCATCTGCTTTCACCTTCCCAGGACATTTGGGAGGGGGAGTGGTGGAGTAAGGAAAACCTTTGAACTCAAAGTCTTCCAGAAGGTTGTGTGCCTTCTTCTTGAAGTCATCGGCAGCGTGAATAAGGCCGGTCTTGAACTTCTCCTTGTGTTTCTTTAGCATCTGCTCGCTGTCCAACAGGATTTGTTGGAAGGTGAGCCACTCCCCATTGAGACTGTCTAGCATCTCCAGGACCTGGGAGGGACAGAAGGCAGGATGAGCCACGTGGAGGATGCCTCCCCACACCGAGACTAGGCACCCAGGGCGTCACGTATGCTGGGCAACGCTCTTCCAGTGAGCCGCTCACCACCCACCCCCACCCTGTTCTCCATCCCTGAGCCGAACTCTTCCTAAACAGAGTCCATGGGCGTGACTGATCCCCTAGAAACTAATCTCAAGTTGCTGGGTCTAAAAGAAGCTCATAAGCTAAGGGAAGAAGCAGCATTTGAGTTAGCCTTGGTCCCCAGGAAGGTCTGAATCTCTCTCACGTCTCTGGACAAGGTCCTCCCTCCACAGTCTGTCACCACTGCCATATGCTTGAAACTGGGTGGCCCGAACGCTTCGGGGACTTACAGTGTCCGGAACCGGCACCTCGTACTTTTCCAGGATGGTAAACTGCTCGTGAATGGGGGGGATCTGGGTCTCCAGGTTGGGTAGGTCATGCTGCAGGGTGTCCATGAGCTGCAAACTGACCCCTAGCTCCTCCAGCGTCTGCGGAGGGCGGCTGATTCTAAAAGTCAGGAAGGAAGTGTTAGGTGGAAAGCGCGCCCCCAGACACATATGCATGCACACACGTGTGTGTACGCGCGCACACACACACACACCCAGACACATGCATGCACACACACACATACACACACACACACGCACCCCCAGACACATGCATGCACATGCACGCACACACACACACACATACACACACACAAATGCACACACAGGTGCACACACAGGCACACATGCACTGGCAAATGCATACCTGCACATGTACTCATGCACACACACACACACTGGAATGTGCACACACATGCACGCAGCACACACTCACATGTGCCCCCTCGCTTTTCCCAGCCAAGCCTTACTTCTCAGCATTATCCTTGAGGTAGGTGTGCAGGTCCATGAGGCGCCCGGCCGCCATCTCTTTGAGCAGGGTCGTGAACTTATTCTGCCACTCGTTGCAGTGCTGCACCAGTGAGAACTTGAGGTGTGAGCAGTCCAGCAGCACAAACTGAATGTTGAGGACCGTCTCCTCCTTCTGCACATTGTTTGCCACCTCCGTGTAGCTGCAAGAGCCACGGATCTGTTAGGCGGGTTTTATTCCCTCGCGGGTGACCCCAGCACCACGGCCCCACTCCTTCCCCTCCTCCTGCAGTCCTAGCTGGTTCTGTTGCCAGGTATCACACGCCAAGTGGTGCCTGGCAGATGGCTGTGACCGTGTCCACCTCCCAAGTGCTGGGCAGGACAAAACCAGAGCAGCAAACTGCGGGTCCCCACACCCCCTGGAGTCACCCAGGTCCAGGCTGGGCTCTCACAGCTTCAGTTGTCTCAGGCGCTTTGTCTAGAAGAGCTGTTGCATTTTACCAAGCTGGACTCAAACTCCTGAACACAAGTGCTCCTCCTGCCTCAGCCCCCTGAGTAGCTGGAACTACAGATGGGCTTACCCCAAATGGTTTTAGGTTTTTTTTTTTTTTTGGTTTGGATCTTGTTTTGTTTTTTGTTTCCCCCCTCCCCCCGCCCCCGGGACTCTTTGACTATCTCCATCCTTAACACCGTGAGGGCCTTAGGTTGGCTCGGGGACACACCCCTGCATGGATGGCCCTCTGTCTGCCTCCTGTCTTCGTCAGTTCACTTCCATGGGGAACACACTGTGGGCTCCCATCTGCCATCCTGTGCCCGCCCCGCCCCGCCCCGTCTCTGCCTGATGAAGCACTAATGCATGAACTGCCCATGAAGCGCTAATGCATGAACTGCCTGGCAGGAGCCGCCTTCATGGAGCCTTTCACAGCTTCTGCTCAGAAATCCTCTTTCTTTCTGCTCTGCTGTGGATTTCAAAATCCCCCATAGGTCTGTGTGGTGAGTCCCAACCTGCAGCTCGGAGCTACTGGGACATGGTGGAAAGAGGAGACCCAGTAGGAAGTCTTCCCACACTGGGGTTATGCCCTGGAGCCCCTCCCCCCAATTCCCATCCGGGTCCCCCACCCCCATCTGTCTCTCCTTTTTTCTAAGCCTTAAGGTTTATTTATGTCTTTGCATCTCCTATAGAGTACATCTAAAAGCCCAAAACACCAACTGGTCATGGGCTAAAATTTCCCCGAATGTGAACCCAAACAAACCTTCTTTCTGATTCTTTATGATTATGGACGCTGACTGGCATACCTACTCAACTGTCCCTGCCCCTGCCCCGCCCCTGCCCCGCCCCCCACCCCTGCTCTGCAGCCTGTGTGCCTCATCAGGTGCACTGGCCAGGGCCAGTACAGTCACAGCAAGAGCCTTCCATGCCCTCGGAGCTCACAGAGGGCTCTCTCGTGTATGTCCAACAGTCTCACATCCTACTGCAGAATAACCATTTCACAGGAAACTGAAGCCTGGGAGAGTAAAGCCCCTGCCTGAGACCGCTTAGCCAGCCGTGTTAGAGCTGGGTCCAAGCCTTCCCAGCATGCCTCGGCTCCCACTCTCAGCCACGCATTTGTCCTTCTCACTGCACTAAATGGCCATGGCCTGGGGAAAGTGCTTTCCCTCTTTCCTCCTTTTCTCCCTGCCTCCTCCCTCCCCTCCCCCATCTCCCCCCCCCTCCTCCTAGGTTTTCCACCATTCCCATCTCTCTTCCCCGATGCTCCCCTAAACAATTGCCTTTCCCTAAACTTGGTNCACACACACACACCCAGACACATGCATGCACACACACACATACACACACACACACGCACCCCCAGACACATGCATGCACATGCACGCACACACACACACACATACACACACACAAATGCACACACAGGTGCACACACAGGCACACATGCACTGGCAAATGCATACCTGCACATGTACTCATGCACACACACACACACTGGAATGTGCACACACATGCACGCAGCACACACTCACATGTGCCCCCTCGCTTTTCCCAGCCAAGCCTTACTTCTCAGCATTATCCTTGAGGTAGGTGTGCAGGTCCATGAGGCGCCCGGCCGCCATCTCTTTGAGCAGGGTCGTGAACTTATTCTGCCACTCGTTGCAGTGCTGCACCAGTGAGAACTTGAGGTGTGAGCAGTCCAGCAGCACAAACTGAATGTTGAGGACCGTCTCCTCCTTCTGCACATTGTTTGCCACCTCCGTGTAGCTGCAAGAGCCACGGATCTGTTAGGCGGGTTTTATTCCCTCGCGGGTGACCCCAGCACCACGGCCCCACTCCTTCCCCTCCTCCTGCAGTCCTAGCTGGTTCTGTTGCCAGGTATCACACGCCAAGTGGTGCCTGGCAGATGGCTGTGACCGTGTCCACCTCCCAAGTGCTGGGCAGGACAAAACCAGAGCAGCAAACTGCGGGTCCCCACACCCCCTGGAGTCACCCAGGTCCAGGCTGGGCTCTCACAGCTTCAGTTGTCTCAGGCGCTTTGTCTAGAAGAGCTGTTGCATTTTACCAAGCTGGACTCAAACTCCTGAACACAAGTGCTCCTCCTGCCTCAGCCCCCTGAGTAGCTGGAACTACAGATGGGCTTACCCCAAATGGTTTTAGGTTTTTTTTTTTTTTTGGTTTGGATCTTGTTTTGTTTTTTGTTTCCCCCCTCCCCCCGCCCCCGGGACTCTTTGACTATCTCCATCCTTAACACCGTGAGGGCCTTAGGTTGGCTCGGGGACACACCCCTGCATGGATGGCCCTCTGTCTGCCTCCTGTCTTCGTCAGTTCACTTCCATGGGGAACACACTGTGGGCTCCCATCTGCCATCCTGTGCCCGCCCCGCCCCGCCCCGTCTCTGCCTGATGAAGCACTAATGCATGAACTGCCCATGAAGCGCTAATGCATGAACTGCCTGGCAGGAGCCGCCTTCATGGAGCCTTTCACAGCTTCTGCTCAGAAATCCTCTTTCTTTCTGCTCTGCTGTGGATTTCAAAATCCCCCATAGGTCTGTGTGGTGAGTCCCAACCTGCAGCTCGGAGCTACTGGGACATGGTGGAAAGAGGAGACCCAGTAGGAAGTCTTCCCACACTGGGGTTATGCCCTGGAGCCCCTCCCCCCAATTCCCATCCGGGTCCCCCACCCCCATCTGTCTCTCCTTTTTTCTAAGCCTTAAGGTTTATTTATGTCTTTGCATCTCCTATAGAGTACATCTAAAAGCCCAAAACACCAACTGGTCATGGGCTAAAATTTCCCCGAATGTGAACCCAAACAAACCTTCTTTCTGATTCTTTATGATTATGGACGCTGACTGGCATACCTACTCAACTGTCCCTGCCCCTGCCCCGCCCCTGCCCCGCCCCCCACCCCTGCTCTGCAGCCTGTGTGCCTCATCAGGTGCACTGGCCAGGGCCAGTACAGTCACAGCAAGAGCCTTCCATGCCCTCGGAGCTCACAGAGGGCTCTCTCGTGTATGTCCAACAGTCTCACATCCTACTGCAGAATAACCATTTCACAGGAAACTGAAGCCTGGGAGAGTAAAGCCCCTGCCTGAGACCGCTTAGCCAGCCGTGTTAGAGCTGGGTCCAAGCCTTCCCAGCATGCCTCGGCTCCCACTCTCAGCCACGCATTTGTCCTTCTCACTGCACTAAATGGCCATGGCCTGGGGAAAGTGCTTTCCCTCTTTCCTCCTTTTCTCCCTGCCTCCTCCCTCCCCTCCCCCATCTCCCCCCCCCTCCTCCTAGGTTTTCCACCATTCCCATCTCTCTTCCCCGATGCTCCCCTAAACAATTGCCTTTCCCTAAACTTGGTCCAGCTCTCTCTGGCTCTCTCTGGCTCTCCAGCTGCGTTCTTTTCCTGGAGCTCGGGACCCAGTGTCTGTGCCTGCTGCTCAGCCAGGGCCCTCTCCCAGTCTCTGGCCCGGGTCTCCTCCAGTGAGCCCCGTACCTGTCGATACTTACTTACTTACACTTCCCCTTCCACACTCACCGAGCAATGTCAGCATCAAAAGAGGAGACAGGAGGGTTGAGGCGCTGGTAGCGGCGAATGAAGGAGTCCTTGTTGATCTCCCAGATCTCCCGATACATGTCCCAGGTCTTGAGGTAATTCTGCAGCAGGCTTGCATTGTTAGTCATCCCACTGCTGATCTGCGCCTGGATCTTCCTGATGTCCTCATCTCGCTCTACAAAGGACAGAGAAAGCGGCTTCTCACTGACATGCACCCCGCCCCAGCCCACRCCCCAGCCTGGCCCCTGGGCACTGCCTCGGACTTTCACCCCACCTGCTTCCACAAATACAAACACGTGCATTGGAAAACAGAGGGAGGAGCTGGAGGGCCGCTCAGTGGATGAGAGAATCTGCCCTCTATTCCCAGCACCCAGAGGGAGGCTCACAACTGTCTATAACTTTAGTTCCAAGGGATCCAAYACCTTTTCTCTGGCCTTGATAGGCACCAGGCACACCCACAGTGCACAGACACATTTAGGCAAAAACACCCATACACATAAAATAATAATGAATTTTTTTAAAAAAAGGGCTGGGCTATGGTGGCACATGCCTTTAATCCCAGCACTTGGAAGGCAGAGGCAGGAGGATTTCTGAGTTTGAGGCCAGCCTGGTCTACAGAGTGAGTTCCAGGATAGCCATGGGTACACAGAGAAACCCTGTCTCAAAAAAACAAAAAAGAAAAGAAAAGAAAAGAACAACCTAGTCTACAGAGTTCCAGGATGCCCAGGGCTACACAGAGAAACCCTGTTTTGGGGGGAGAAAAAAAAGGAAGGAAGGAGAGAAGAAAGAAAGAAAGAAAGAAAGAAAGAAAGAAAGAAAGAAAGAGCCCTGAGGAGGCGGCGATGCGGGTGTGACCAGTGTGTCTCGCACAGGATCAGAGATCTCTCCCATGGGAGCCAAGGCCTCTTTAAGTCCAACCTAAGTCTCAAACTTGTCCTCACTCATCTCCTAGCCCCATTTTCACAACCCACGGGTGTCAGTCACGTAATCTCATCTCCTCCCTGTCCCTGCTCCCTCCTTCTCCGGTGGCCCCTTGGCTGGCATTCCCACCAGTCGTAGAGACAACCGGCCCAGTGTGAGGGGAAGACCCTCGCCTTCCCCTCAGCTTGCCCACTGCGGGCCTCCCCAAAGCCCACTCACCCACAAGTACATGAATGGGCTCTCGAGCCATCTTGCGTTTGGTGAGGATGTCGGGGAGGTGGCGGAAGACGGAGATGGTGGAGAAGAGGTGGTTGCCTATGTCGTTGACTACGCTCGCCAGAGTCTGCAGAGTCGGGGAGAACTCCACCTGCGGGAGAGGCCAGAGGAGCTGGGCGCAGCTCGCTGGGGACACGCGCCTCCTCCGAGGCTCAACACCCCAGAACTGGGCCGCAGGCTGAGGATGATAATGGCCTTTTAGAGTAGGGAGAAGAGTGGTTGGAGAGATGGCTCGGCGGTTAAGGGCACCGGCTGTCTTTTCCAGAGGATCTGGGTTCAATTCCTAGTATCCGCATGGTGGCTCACAACCATCTGTAACTCCAGGTCTAAGGGATCCACTACACACACATCAGGCACACAGACAAAACACCCACACCCACACACATTTAAAAAAGGAACTCAGTGGTTAAGAGCACTGACTGTTCTTCCAGAGGTCCTGAGTTCAAGTCCCAGCAATGTGATGCCCTCTTCTGGTGAGTCTGAAGAGAGTGACAGTGTACTCACATACATAAATCAATAAGTATCTTTAAAAAAATGAGCCCCTCAATTGGTTATCTAACACCAAGGGGTCCGCCCTAACACTAAGCAGACTATATATAGTATGTGAATATATAATATATAATGCATATATACATATATATAAAACCTGCTGGTGTTTATACACACACACATATATAATAGTTGAATTTGAGAGCAAAATGGGAACATGGAAGGCATTGAGAAGAAGCAACAAGTGGAGAAATATTGGGATTATATTTTAATTTTTAAAAATTTAAAATTTTAGCCGGGCGGTGGTGGCGCATGCCTGTAATCCCAGCACTCTGGGAGGCAGAGGCAGGCGGATTTCTGAGTTTGAGGCCAGCCTGGTCTACAGAGTGAGTTCCAGGACAGCCAGGACTACACAGAGAAACCCTGTCTCCAAAAAACATAAATAAATAAATAAAAAGTAATGAAAAGAAACTGAGAACTGTGATGCTTGAGTTTTGAGGTGTCAGAGGCCGGGTGGCCTTACCTGTGACCCACCTCCCTGCACATCGTTCTGTAGAATGACAAGGACTCTGAAGAGAGGGTTTGGGGTGGTCTTCCCGTCCCCGTTGATGGCCTTGGAAAGTTCCAGCAGCGACCACTTCACGTTCAGGCGCAGGGCGTCCTCCATCATGTGGTCCAGCCGTATGGTGTAGAGCAGCCATTGCTGCTGAATCTGGAGGCAGAGGAGGGGAAGAGGTTCCTCTGGAGGGGTCAGCGCAGGGTCTGGGCAATGAGCACGGGCCAATGGGAGCCAGAGAAAGACAGCTACAGAAATGCAGGGTCTTGTGGGGTGGGGCCGCTCAGTGGTTAGAACACTGGCTGCCCCGGGGAACTGGACCCAGGTTCAGTTCCCAGCACCCACATGGTGGCTTGTAACCATCTTTAACTCCAGTCAAGGGGAACCTGACGCCTTCCTCCGGCCTCTGAGTGCATCAGGTATACACGTGGTGCATCTCTGTGCAGGTAAAACCACCCACAGACATAAAAATGAATCTTTAAAGATAGAGGTAAGATCCTGGGTGCTGCCAGAAGAAAGCGGAAACACGGAAGGCGACCTGAACTCAGGACCAGCGTCAGATATTTGGGAAACATAATTAGTAAAAGGGCCATAGTAGCGCGGTAGGAGGGGATTCGTGCTTTCTCCCCCCCCCCCCCAAGAGCCTGGTCGCAGGACGCCTACCTCGGGGCCGTCATTCTTGAACACTTCGTAGGAGTTGGTCATGATGTTCACCACGTCCTGGTGCAGGCTCACCAGCTTCTGCTGAACCATCATGCGGTGCTCCCTCTGGGCCTCCTCAAACTCCAGGTCCCTGTACACCTGTTTGCCGGTGATGTGCACCAGCAGCAGTTCTGACATCTCCTGGGCCTTCCAGCCGATGGTCAGGGTGGAGGCCTTGAAGTCGTTCACAATCATCTGCACCTGGGGTCACGGGTGGCACCTTCTATGACACGTGTCACCGTGAACCACGGGGGCACCTCACAGGGACCAGATTCTACTCCCCTCCCCCACTTAGCATCCTCTCGGAAAAAGACCTGCCTGGCATGCGCAAGATATCGGGACCGATGCCCAAGGGCAGATTTWAGGGRGGAGGGAGTTCATCTATGTCGTAATGCTTCCGGGGTCCTCCTCCATCCCCAAGACCCGGGTGCTGATGGCYCAGGTGTCAGCCTCCCGCCAGCCTTACAGACCTTCAGGGTCCGGAGACCACGGCCTACCTTGCTGGCATGTATGCGGCACTCGGTGATGAAGTAGGCACTGGCCCCCTTTAGGGCCCAATTCAGCTTCTTCAGTCCTGGGTGGATCTTCTTATCCAGGAATCGGATCCGCTCTTTGAACAGGGCCTGCTCATCTGGGGACAGCATGGCGATAATCCTGTGAATGAGGGGAGGCTGGTAASTGGGAGGGAAAGCTGCGAAGGCGTCTCCTCGTGCCAGGAAACTTGGCAGGCTCTGAAGCTAGCATCCTAGCCTGGCGCGCCCTACAGAAACTGTGATAGTGCATGTGTTACACACACTGTGCTGGCCAGGGGCTGGTGGGGTGGCTCAGTGGTTAGAGGCACTTGCCGTTAAGTCGGATGACCTGAGTTCAATTCCTGGGACCCGCAGAGTGGAAGGAGAGAACTGACTCCCACGAGTTGTCCTCTGGCCTCCACTTGCACACCAGGGCTGGAGAGATGGCTCAGCAGTTAAGAGCATTTGTTTTTGCTAAGGACTCTGGTTCAGTTCCCAGACCCTTCGTGGTGATTCACAAACCCTCTGTAACTCTGATCTCTTCTGCCCTCCTCAGGCACCAGGCCTGCGTGTGGTGCGCAGAGAGAAYGCCCATTCACATTAAATAAGTCAATAGAAACGTAACGTGTGCTGTCCAATATTAGTCAAGCAGAGCGTGAAACGAGGCATRTGCCAGCGGGGAATTCTTTAAATTCCGTAACCTAAATGGGAATACCTGCATTCGGCTAACGGCCACCACAGTGAAGACAGCCTTTCTAGACATTCAGACAAAAGTACGTTTCCATCCCCTTGGAGTTTCACCGAGGTGTGAAAGGTGAGAAGATTTTGTCTTCCCCAAATCTGTCTGTTAAAACCTTTAACTTCTGCTGTGGTATTACAGGCGCTGGAGGCTGGTTCAGCCACGAGGGGTGAAGCTGTCATGAATGGGGTTTGTGTCTTGAGTAAGAGACCCAACACGGCTCCTGTCTCACCAGACCACGGAGGTCGCCGTCAGGATGGCCATTTAGAAACCAGGCGGCAGAGAACCTCACCGACACAGACCTCCGCCCCGAGCCTCCAGAACTGTGAGCAATGAATGTGGTTCCTTCTAAGCCACCCCATCTACGTTGAGGGGATAGAACTGGCTGCGGGGATGTCAGAGCGGGAAGTGGGAAGGAACGTGCTGCGTGGGAAGCTTCAGGAAGGGCCCGCCGCGCYGTCAGGGCTGCCGTGAGGGTGGGGGTGGGGCCCACCTGTTGTAGTCTCGAGCAACCAGGAGCAGGTTCTCCCGGAGGATGCGCAGGTCCTCGGCGCGCTCGGCCACGTTCATCACGTAGTGGGGGGTCTCGAACAGCAGCCGCTCCCAGTAGTCAATCTCCACAAAGAGGATCAGGAGCCCCCTGGGGGAGAAAGCGGAGCGGAGCGGCTCAGGCGCGGCCAACAGCACCGAGAGCTGGGGCGAGGCACAAAAGCAGTGTTGGCTCCTTCCCCAAACCATGAGCACAGCAGCTTCGGAATTTTGGGGTGTCTGGGGCAAATGGCCACAGGTACAAGGTGAATATACAGTTTAAGTCCTGGAAGTTGAACAGTAGATGAGCTGGGTCAGGAGCYGAAGGGGACTTCTAAGTGGGCAAGAGGAACAGCCCAGGAGCTTGGGAAACTACCCAGCTCTCTAAAAGACCCGGGGTCTGCAGGCTCAAGGGGACCAAACAGAAGGAACTTTGAAAGTGAGATTCAGGRGCTGGAGAGATGGCTCAGGGGTTAAGAGCACCAACTGCTCTTCCAGAGGTCCTGAGTTCAAATCCCAGCAACCATGTGGTGGCTCACAGCCATCTGTAACGGGGATCTGATGACCTCTTCTGGGGTCTGTGTACTCACTCACATACATGAAATAAATACATCTTTAAAAAAAGAAAAGGAAGGAAGGAAGATTCAAACAGGAAGACCAGTGGAGAATTCAAGAAGCAGCTTCCCTGTGTCCTTCCCCGACTCTGTAGACCAGGGGTCCCTCCCTGGCCACAGTAATGGGCTGAAGCCTTGTTGGCTGATGAGGACAGCTCAATGACAAGCAGGAAATGACCTTGACTGAGGACCCCGGGCCAGGAAGCAGAGTAGTATACTGAGAGTGCACGGGACGTTCTTGCTCGCTGAGAGACTCGCGCTGTCAGCAGGCAGCTGTACGGATGTGGGGGCGGGCAGTACACCAAGAAAGGACCCCGTTTGGAAGATTCCTTTCTGTGGCCTCTGACCGACCTGGGAGGAAGTGTCTAAGAATGAAGACTGGGAATACTCCACTGACAGCCATCAACATTTACTGTTGACAAACCCCGCCCAGCCCTTCCCAAGCTTCCAATCAGCTTCCAGACCCTTTCCCACAAGTTGAATGCGAATGTGACATGGAAGGAGCCTTTCTACTCTTTTTTTCTAACACACAAGGGCTCTCGTTTGCTTGCTCTGGTGTTTTGAGAGGATCTTGGGCTACCCAGGCTGGCCGTGGAGGCCCGGAGGATGGCCTTGAACTCCGGATATCCCAGCCTCATCTCCCGAGTGCTGAGATCACAGGCTCACAACACGGCAGCCGTCAGCTTTGCCAGCGATGYGGGTGCCCACGCCCTCGGCAGCCCACTTTGTCTTATGGATTCTCGTTTCCCTGAGCGCACTGGTGACAGCTCTGCTGTTCCCCGTGTTCTCTCAGAGTTTGTCACGTGTTTGGTTTAGGCTTCCACTGCTCACACTCAAAGTTCAAAATGACAGCAGAAACGCTCAGAAATCCAGATGAGAACAAGGTAAAATGGACTGAGACCTCTCAGAAGACAGGAGATAGGAGGACTCGGAGGTGTAAGGAAGAGAAGAGCGTCTACAGAGAAAAAACAGAAAGTGCCTCATTAACAATTTTACATCGCCAGGCAGTGGTGGCACACACCTAATCCCAGCACTTGGGAGGCAGAGGCAGGCRGATTTCTGAGTTCGAGGCCAGCCTGGTCTACAGAGTGAGTTGCAGGACAGCCAGGGCTACACAGAGAAACCCTGTCTCGAAAAACCAGAAAAAACAAAAACAAAAACAAAAACAAAAAACCCCCAACAATTTTACATTGCTTGTGTACTGGAGGGAATGCCGGGTTGACTATAAGAACTAATTTCATGGCCGGGCAGTGGTGGCACACGCCTGTAATCCCAGCACTTGGGAGGCAGAGGCAGGCGGATTTCTGAGTTCGAGGCCAGCCTGGTCTACAGAGTGAG
>BDUI01020777.1:21719-34131 GCA_002335545.1 Apodemus speciosus
AAAAAAAAAAAAAAAAAGAACTAATTTCATTTATTAATGACATCCTGGTGCGTGCAGCCCAATTCCCAGCGTCTCGCCTCTTCCATCTGCCTGGCCCTGCCCCACCCAGGGACCCTCCTCGGGTCTGTAGCTGCCTGCGCCCAGCTGCTTCAAGACATCCAAACCACCTGCTCTCTGACCTCACAAAATCCTCCAGGCGGCGACACTTACCCTCCCGTCCACTTCCTCCCCAGGCCCGGCAGGCTGGCCTCTATTTCTTGGTTTTTGTTTGTTGTCTGTGCTGGGAAGGGAAGCAAGGCTCCTCCGCGCTAAGCAGCACATTCCCTCTCCCAACTGCAGAGCTGCGGCCTCCAGGCCCAGCCCCGCATCTCAGTCACTTATTGGCCAGTCCCCACTCTTGTCCTTTAGTGTAAACATCTCACAAAAACTCCTGCACRAGCCAGGCATGTTAGTGCATGCCTTTAACCCAGCACTCGGGAGGCAAAGGCAGACATATTGAAGCAAGTTTGGGGCGGATCTGATCTACGTCCAGGTTCCAGGCCAGGGGCTGGGGCTGGGGTGAAATCTATTATCCTCCAGGCTAAGTCCTGTGACCACTGCTGCTGAGGGACTCTGCTAAAGACCACAGGTTAGTCCAACCGGCCGGGCTGGCTCTCCAGGCTACATCTCGAGTCCTCCCCAGTCACGCTCTTCTGCCTTCCTCCAGATCTGAGTTGTATCACAGAGCGATCCTGACACAACACACTGTGGTATCTGCATGAAAACAGACACTGACCGACGGAAAGAAACTGAAGAGCTGGGCAGAACTCCAAACACCTGCAGACAGCTGGTTGGTTTGCTTGTTTCTTAGTTCGTGTTTTTGTTTGAGGCGGGGGTTCCTCCGTGTAGCCCGACTGTCCTAGAACTTACTCCGTAGTCCAGCCTTGAACTCATGGAGACCCACCTGCCTCTGTCGCTCAGCTGCTGGAATTAAAGGAGCATTATGACCTCCACATCTGGCTGACAGCTGGTTTTTAGTAAGGACAAAAAAAAGATAGCATCTTCAACAACAGTGCTAGTCAAACCGGATGGCTGCAGGTAGAAGAATGGGAACAGATCTGTATCTATCCGACCCACACAAACCTCAACTCCAAATCTGGACAACCTAAGAGCAGATACCCTGAATCTGACAGAACAGGAAGTATGTGACAGGCTTGGACTCAAGAAAGGCTTTTCTGAACAGGACACCAATACCAAAGGTACTAAGATCAACGGTTAATAATTGGTATGTTGTTAAAATAAAAACCCTTCCAAATCAGCAGTGGATAGCATCATTTGAGCAAAACAGCAGCCTACAGAATGGGGAAGAAACTCTTTGACAGTTACATATCTCTTCAGTCACCGTGTAAATCCTGCTCTTCTCAGAGYTGGTCTCCTCTCCCCAGCAGAAAGCCATCGGTGAGAGCCGCCTCAGCTTCCCGCTACAGAAGGTGAATTGACCTGTCTCTCCGGACTGGGCTCCCTTCAGTTTACGACCTGAGCCCCTCCTCTCTGAACTAATGCTTCCTGGGGCTCTGTCCTCCCTCAGACACTCAAGCTCTGCCACACCCGCTACTCCAACACATGTTCCTTCCTGACATTGGAATATGGCCAAAGTTCCACAATCTCAAAAGACAATACAATAAAAACAACCTTCTCCCGACTGCTGTATCCCACAGGTACTCTGCCCTCCCCCCAGAGCCTGACTCCTTAAGCAACTGTTCTGGAAGGGCCCCTTTCGCTTCTTTCCTCTCCCAGTCCTACCTCCCCATCCTCCGCCCTTACCGCTAAGAGGACTCACCCAATGAGATGTCATGGCTTCTTGGTCTTATCTTCCCTGACTTCTGCGGAGGCTTTTAAAAATTATTGTTTAATTTTACTTTGTGTGTGTGGCTGTTTTACTTGCATGATATCTGCGTACCACCTCTGGGAGGCCAGAAGAGGGCGTTGGATCCCCTGGAACTCTAGTTACAGACAGCCGTTTCTCCAGCCCTTCTCTGTAGGTTTTGATGTTAAGGTGGATACTCCACTCTTCTTGGACCCAGACTTTCCCCTTTCATCTTCTCTTCAGAGGGAATTGTCTTCGCTGTGGTATCTTGGGATCCTTTCACTGGGGTACAGCAATTTGCTGCCTCCGTAGCCCGCTTAGATGGGGACCCCTGAAGGCTCTTCATTTCTAGTCACTCTCCCAGGGTGACTAACCCAAAGCCATGGCGGCTTCAGTTGCCCCTGAAATCTGATCATCCCAGACCTCCTCAGGTGTCCCACAGGCATCTCCAGCTCAGTGTGTCCACAGACAAGAGGAATCATGGTCAATCCTGGAGCGCCTGTCTCAGGGGGAAGCAGTCTCCAAGTGAAGAGGAGCACCCCAGAAGAGGAGCACCCCAGAAGAGGAGCACCCCAGAAGAGGAGCACCCCAGAAGAGGAGCACCCCAGAAGAGGAGCACCCCCAGGAAGAACAGCGCATTGGAAAACATCAAACAGGAAGGCAGCACAGGGAAGAACACCAAGGAAAAGCACTACCCACGTCTAAGCATGGTCCAAAGGCCACACACATGTCCACCCATGATCTCAACTTTCCAGCACCCTACCCACTACTAACAACCAACTTTTGTTAATGTAAAGCAAAACCCAAAAATTCAGTTCTCTCCAAGGACTATGTAACTCCAATGTAATGGCAAATAGCAACAGAAATTTGCCTAAGATTAGAAGACATATCCATCTTAAAGGGCTAGAGCCATAGCTGTCACCCTATAGAAATACAGACCTCATAAAGCTAAATGTTCTGACTTTTCAACACAGGCCAACAAAATCTATTTTTTTTAAAAGACAGAGTCCTAGGGCTGGAGAGATGGCTCAGCAGTTAAGAGCACTGACTTATCTTCCAGAGGTCATGAGTTCAATTCTCAGCAACCATATAGTGACTTACAATCATCTGTAATGGGATCAGATGCCCTTTTCTGGTGTGTCTAAAGACAGCAAGCAACAGTGTACTCAAATAAATAAGTAAATCTAAAAAGACAGAGTCCTGGCTGTCCTGGAACTCACTCTGTAGGCCAGACTGGCCTTGAGCTCAGAGGTCCGCCTGCCTCTGCCTCCTAAGTGCCAGGATTAAAGGCGTGCGCCACCATGTTCAACTCAGAATGTCAATTCTTAACAAACACCTAACAGTTTTACATCCTCACCAACTCTTACTGGCTGCATTACTCAGCAGTGACTTCTAAACTATGGGCGATGCTGTCTCCTCCACCAAAGCGGCGTAGCAGGCCGTGTGTGCTTTTGTGCTTTATGTAGCTATCTGTTAAACTGAACATGCAAGTTAAGTATGTCTCTTTGTATATGATATATTTTATAATAAAACATATTCTTAGAGCAAAAGAGATGGTTCAGAGATAGCTGCTCTTRCAGAGGACCCAAGTTCGATTCTACGCACCCACATGGCAGCTCACACCCCCCTGCTACTCCAATTCCAGGGGATCCCATATCTTCTTCTAACCTTCTGACATACATACAAATACTTATATACATAAAGTAATAATTTAAGACTGGCAGTGGTAGTGCAAGCCTTTAATCCCAGCACTGAGGAGGCAGAGGCTAGTGGATCTCTGGGAGTTCAAGGCCAGCCTGGTCTATAGARATCATTCCAGCACACAGGGCTACACAGAGAAACCCTGTCTTAAAAACAAACAAACAGCACCAATAACAACAACAAAAGCTATGTGAAAGTAGGTTATATGCACTGGAAAACAGGGTCAGTCAAGTCAAATGACCAGGGACAGCATCAAGCTGTGTTTATTTGCTGCTAAATTATTTCTGGGACTGGGCTGCCCTTTGGCTCAGATGTGTGCGCATGCGTGCACACACACACACACACACACACACACACACACACACACACACACACACCATTTGACATACTCCTGACTGGCATCCAGACAGAGAGGCTGCCTCAAAAGATCCTCTCCTTTTTCAGAATAAAATGTTCTTAACTCCAAGAAACATTGACTAAGACCGACAGAAAATCTCGGGGCACTCTGTCTCTAAGAAGTCAGTGTGGCTTGAACAGTGCTGTTAGCATGAACTTTGTTGAAAAAACAGTGGTTTGGGTTTGTTTTGTTTTTTGAAATGGCCTCATGAGGCTCCAGCTGGCCTCGAAATCACTATGTAGCCACCAATCACCTTGCACTCCTGACCCTCTGACTTCCACCTTCCACGGGCTGGATTGCCAGTGTGCCCCCCATTCCTGAAAAAACTAGTGTATGTCTGGCTCTTACACACTGAAATTAAGTAAAGGCTGTAATTATTGAAGATGTATTTTTGGATAATTTTACTCAAAGTATTTGGTTTATTAATTTAATGTCAGCTCTGAGGTAATCTGTAATCTATTCTGATTTGGAGTGGGAGGACAAAAATTCTTTGCTATAGAAATTGTAATAAGATTGACCTTGTCATGGAGGGAAAAAAGCAATGGCACCTAAAGGAGGATAGTGTATCAGAAATTATTTGTACTGAAAAATGACTTGCGGGCAAAAAGACGCCAGTTGAAAGGAGAATGCCATCTTTGTACAGAAATACTCAAAATCATAGAGCTTTTCACTCCCCTAAACTTAACCTATAAATTTAACCCAATCCATATTCTAATAAAAATAGGAATGTGACTATTCTGGGAACGAAATAAATTGTTTAAAAAATTCTTATGAGAAATATATATCAAAAATAGCTAGGAAATTGAAAAAGAGAGAGTGAGAAATGAGGCCAATAATTAAGGCAGCTTGGCTCTTGCACATGAATAAGCTGGAAAAGTAAATCCAAAAACAGAGATTTGCTGGGAGACTTTTTATTATTATTATAAATATAGCAACTCAGTAAATGTCGGGCCTGGCTAGTGCAGGGTGCCTGCCTGTGTGGACACAGCTCYCAGCAGGGTAGAAAATAAATAAATTAGCAAGATTAGGTCAACTTGCTTTCAATCTATTTAAAAATATAAAAAACACAAGTTGAATCTATAACATCTTCCCTACACCACAGTAAACTTCAAAATAATTTAAGACCTAAGTGTAAAGGACAAAATCAGGCAACCTGGTGACAGACGCTTCTAATCCTAGCACGGGTGCGGTTCAGGCAGAAGGATCAGGGCTTTAAGGTCCTCCTTAGCAACATAAGAAATTCAAGGCCACCCTGCTTGCACTCACCAGGTGTTGTCTCAAAACTTTTTATATATATGTATATGWATAGTGTTTTACATATATACACATACATATATTATACACACACTATACACACATTATAAACAAATGCACACATATTATATCCACACATATTAAACTACACACATTATACACAAACACACACATACATACACACACATACTATATTATATACATACAAATATACTTTTTTATCCATTTTACAGTCAATAAATGATATAAAAGATATCACAACCCTCTGAAGAATTCTATTTTCATCTTAAAAGGAGAATAATTTAAAGAATAAAACTATTTCAAATGCTCGTTTATTTGTAATTTATGCTTTAAGAGACTGTGGAAGAAAATTGCTTTTCTGACTGAGTTTTTTAAACATGGGACATCTTCACTAACAAAGGCATTATTTACAAAGCTGTTAAATTTTCTTCAAAGTGAATAAGCCTCTCTGAACTACAAATCGACAGTGGGTCACCAGATGTTTAATGAATGTCTTTGAGGTAGGAGCTAAAGGCAGAAATCAGGAAAATTGTTTTCAACCTAGAACCGTAACCCTAGGCAAATGCACTGACATGAAGGCAGAGGAGTGGTGCCTGTTGTGCGTGAACTCAAAGACTTCAGCTCCTGGCCTCGCTTCCCTGAGAACTACCAAAGGATGCCCTTGACCAAAACAAAGATGGAAGCCAACAAAGAGGAAGTCAGAGGAAATGATTGATTGACTAATTAATTAATACATGATAAGAGGGCTGAGGTTGAATTTCAGTGGTAGTACACTTAAAAAGTCAGATAGACAAGCTGGAGAGATGGCTCAGTGGTTAAGACAGCTGACTGTCCTTCCAGAGGTCCTGAGTTCAAGTCCCAGCAACCACTTGGTGGCTCACAACCTTCTTTTTTTTTTTTTTTGGTTTTTCGAGACAGGGTTTCTCTGTGTAGTCCTGGCTGTCCTGGAACTCACTCTGTAGACCAGGCTGNCCTGGCTGTCCTGGAACTCACTCTGTAGACCAGGCTGGCCTCGAACTCAGAAATCCGCCTGTCTCTGCCTCCCAAGTGCTGGGATTAAAGGCGTGCGCCACCACCGCCCGGCGGCTCACAACCTTCTATAGAGGGATCTGATGGATGCCCTCTTCTGGTGTGTCTGAAGACAGCCACAGTGTATTCATATAAATAAATAAACCTAAATAAATAAATACATAAATAAATCTTTTTTAAAAGTCAAAGAGACAAATAAAAAAGAGACTCRGGGAAACCCCATGTGGCTCATTCGCTGACGAAGCAGCTTGAGAGACTGTGAGTCCGACACGTGCAGCACCTTAGATGGCGATGGAGGGACGGTGTTAGTTGGTGTGTAGGAATTAACGGCAATGAACGGAACTAACAGTGGTAACAAGAATAAATGTTCATTACTAATGACAAAAATATCATGCAAGCAAGGAAAGGGCCCCTCAGCCCTCATCCGGGTGCAACAGTTGTGTGGAGCRTGTGTGCGCGTGCGCGCGCGTGGGAGCCTAGCGCCTTGGGTGGTGCTAACCCAGGAGAGGCTTGTTTTTCTTCACACCCATGAGAAGTTCAGTTTGAGAATTAGGCACAGCCAGGCTTGGGGGCCAAGACTGCAGACCCTACACTCACTCTGAGGCTCCAAGTTCTAAGACAGCCTAGGCTAAAGAGTTTGAGGATGTCTCAAAAGAAAAAAGGGGGTGGGGGCTGGAGATGGCTCGGCAGTTAAGAGCCATCTTGACTGCTCTTCCAGAGGTCCTGAGTTCAATTCCCAGCGACCACCCTCTTCTGGTGTGTCTGAGGGGAGTGACAGTGTACTCACATAAAATAAATAAATCTTTTTAAAAAATCAATAAAAAAGGAAATAAACAGAGTGAGAGATCAACAGAATCATTATAACAATATACTGCGGTAAAAGCTAAGACCCTTTGAGACAGTCAAAACAGATAAGAATATCGCAGGCTTCTGCTGAAGGGAGCCACTGCATCAACATGAAATCGCATGGCTTAGCAGGTAGCAAAGTGGCCATTCATGCTCAAGGTCAACTTCACCAAAAACTGTTGCAGCCATCCAAGAGGGTGGAGGGCTTGAATATATAGGGACACTTCTGGTAGTCTAAATATACTCTTCCGTGTTGTCAAACATCTCTATTCACAACTATCCGGACAAGCTCAGTGGGGCAGAATACTGGCCAATGACACATCAAAATAGCTCTGAATTTTTCTTGTCTTAAAAGGATTTTCAAAAATAACTTGAAGGTAAATTATCGAATTTTGTCAGTCAGCAGAATGAATTCAGATAGTATCTCCTAAGGTTTTTCTAAAGAGCATAGTTATTAAAAAACACTTTTTAAAAATAATGTTCAGTCTTGACAAAATTTTGCCAATAAATTTCTAGAGCACAAATTTTATTGACAAACCTAGCTTCCTTCATATTCCATTTGGGAATTACGATTTTTTTTTTCAGAGCTATGTTAGAATGGATCCCCAAATGTGTGACAGAGGTAACAAAGCAAGGCCACCGAGGCTGGCAGTTCTGATAGCCCAGAGTGCACACACGGTGCCAACAGGAAGGAGGAGGAGAGGGACACGCTGGGACAAAGGCAGCGGCGGGCAGGCACCAGCGCCCATCCTGGCCTGGGGAAGTCCCGCCCTCTGGTCCACAGGCTGAGAACTCAGCTCTTTCAACCAAGCACCTGGGACACATTTGCATTAAGTGCAATCTACAGAGCTGCTCTGGCCAGAAAATGTGCTAAAAGCCCATCTGGGCTTCAGAGTTCAAATGTTTGGGACATACGGAGGGAAAGGCCCTTGTAGGGTGATATAAGTCCTATTAGGGCCTGGAAAGCTCCCAGGACTGACAGTCAGGTAATTCTGAGGACTGTTGGGACATTTCCAAAGTATGCTTCAAGGTCGGCCGACCTTACCATGAAGGGGAAGCCTGATAAAGCTATCTGCGCTCCCAGGGGCGCTAATCAGTGTGGGAGCCGAAACTCTCTCCAATTTTCTTACSGGTTTAATCAGCTCAGACTTTTCTCTCTTATCTATTATTTACTGAGTTGAGGCAATTTTATCCTAAAATCACCAAATGTATTGTTAGGCACCTTATATTTCTCCAGAAAACAGCTGCCAAAGGACAGAAACACAGCCGCCTTCTGTTTGGAAGAAATGCTTAGCTATTGTCTGGCTTTCAGATAAATCTAGGTCATAAATGATGTCCCAAGGCCTTTTGTGTGTGTGTGTGTGTGTGTGTGTGTGTGTGTGTGAAACACTAATATAAAGAGAATGCAAAAGGCGTCTCAGGCGGGGCTAGGGGACAGCTCAGCTGTAAAGGCCCTTGCCACCTCGCCTGACCACTGGGTTCCAACTCTGGGACCCACAGACTACAAGGAGCATACTGACCCCACAAGTTGTCCTCCAACCTCCACACATGCTCTGCAAACAAACCAACCAACAAACAAATAAGCTGCAATGGAGGGAAAAACCTGTTTCCAGCTGATGACTAAAGCAGTCATCTGCCCCGACCGCAGGGACATCTCACTCCACCTTCTGGAAAGCCAAGGCTGACCTTACAGCGTGGGGCTAAATCTCTGACATGATCAACCTAAGACAGGAAAATTTTATGATTGAAATACAATTCGGTATCTTTGTTTAAAGTTCTGATGGTATTACGAATGTAAATTTTCAGCTTTATAGGCTTATTTATTTAGTGTGCGTGTAAGTCATGTGTGCATGTGTGTATGTGTGTGTGCCTGCGTGTGTGTGTGTGCGCGTGCGTGCGTGCGTGTGTGTGTGTGTGTGTGTGTGTGTGTGTGTGCATGCATGTGTAGGTCAGAGGACAATCTGTGGGAATTAGGTCTCTTCCCACCACTTGAGTTCAAGGGATCGAGCTGAGGTCATCTCTCTTCAGAGCTATCTTCGCTGGCTCTACGCTCTCATATTTTATGGAAAAAGGACAGAGTGGCCAAGTATGCCCACGCCCTCGTTAGCCCAAGGTTGCCCACTAGGAAGACTCTCTGGCTTAGCACCTTTGAGGATATCCAGCGTAACAGAGAATGCATTTTAAGATTTAGCTCTAGGCTGGATGGTGGTGCCACACGCCTTTAGTCCCAGAGTTTGGGAGGCAGAGGCAGGTGGATTTCTGAGTTCGAGGCCAGCCTGGTCTACAAATCAAGTTCCAGGACAGTCAGAACTGTTACCCAGAAAAGCCCTGTCTGGTGGGGGTGGGGAGGGGAGGCAGGGGAAGTGGTATTCAGCCCTATTATGTGACTGCAAATGTTATAACCAATAAAACGGTTTGTCTATATAAATATATAACTAGCTGTAAATCTGCTTATATAGTATGTAGAGAACTAGTTATAATATAATCTTGGCCTAATGTTTATTTTCTTCAGAATTTCACATCAATAAGAGGCCATTTAAAACTTCAAGTTTTTGGGTTTGTTTGTTTGTTGCTTTTGAGACGGGATCTTGCTATATAACTTGCCTGGCCTGTAACTCCCAGTGTAGACCATGCTGACCTGGAGCTCATAGAGAAACACTTACTCTGCCTCCCAAGTGCTCGGATGAGAGGCATGCACCACCGCGCCAGTATTTATCTGTTTATCTATTTATAAATCTAAAAAAGATTTTATCTATTTTATCTTACGTGTGTGACTGTCTTGCCTGCATGTACCTATGGTACCAACAGAGATCAGAGGTGTCATGTCTGTCACGTCCCTGGGAACTGGAATTACAGATGTTTATCAGCTACCATGTGGGTGCTGGGAACCAACCCCAGGTCCTCTGCGGAGCCGTCTCTCCAGCCATAAAAGGCAATTGCAGGACTATTTTGGCAGCACAGGGCACACCGGTGTGGCAAGGAAGAGCCTGATTAGGAGAACAACTTCACCAGAAGATCCACGCCCCTGAGACAGACGCCTCACCACACCGGCTCTCTCCTTTTCTGCTCTTGAGTAAACCTTGGCTGAGAGAATGATGTCATGGTCCCTTGAGGACAAGGACATCCTGGGTACCTGACAGTTCCTAGCGCATAAGCAGTGCCCACTGTTTGTCTGGTTTGGGGGTTTGTTTTGTTGTGCCTTGGATTGCAGCCCAGGCTGGTCTTCAACTCAAAACTCTCCTGCCTCAGCGTCTGGTACTGGGATTCTAAGAGTGGACCGCCGCACCTGGAACTCACTGTATAGTCTTAATAATTGATGAACTAGTTGCCTTTTTTAAAGGACAATGTGAAAATGTGTTTCAAAGCTGTGCTGTCTTAGGAAAGCTCAGACTGGGAAGCAGTTAGATGACTTAGCTAGGCTGACACCGCCATCTAGTGGCGGAATAGTGACATCACTAGTTTAGTACATTGGTGAATTGTTAAAATCACCAATTGTCNTCCTTGTTCCTCTCTTCCTCTTCTTCCAGAGAGAGCAGGCTTTGCTGGCCTGGGTCTCGGTGTCACCAGGGTATATCCCTGTTCTGTTACTCCAACCGCCCAGATGCCAAGCTTMTGTCTCCTCCCTACCTTCACACAGAACGTTAACATGACCTGTGTGCCACCTGCCACTCCCGCCAACTCTGCAAACCAAGCCACAGCTTTCCAGGATAATGGAGTCTGGCCTGAGGACGCTGTCTGCACCCACCCCTGCCTCTCCCGGGCTGTATGCAGCCCGTACATTTGGTGTTCACTGAAGACTGTTCAGAACAGGCCAGGCACTTACATTCATGACCCTGTCGATGCGTCGCCGAAGGATCCGCACCCAGTGGGCCTGCCCTGAATACTGAGCCATGTACGGCTCCAGGTACGGCCATTTCTTGTTCAGCTCCCGGTTCACCAGGGCTAGTTCACTATTGAACAGCATGTAGAGGTCCACGGCCTTCTTCTCATAGGTTCGCATGATGGCCTAAGCAACAAGAGGACGCGCTCCGTGGAGGTGGGTTTTCTTGGTCTCTCATCCCAGAAGAACCTCTCACCCCCACACAGCGGCAGGCACACTCTCCACAGATGTGGAAGCCAGGGAATGGGAAAGAGGGGAGTAAGAAAACACGGTGGGAAGGACACACGTGCGGGCTGGCCCTCAAGGTGGGGGACTCCCCGCACCTCCCGAGTAGCCAGCCTGTGGAAAGTGTCCAAGAGCAGCACTCCGTGCTCTACGTCCCGGACTAACTCAAAGGCGGAGGTGATCAGATTCTGGGTCATCACCTCCAAGTCCTTGATACCACCACGGAATCTGCAAGATCAGAGAGGCACGGGGAAGTATCACTGCTTCCCTAACGCCCTGAGCATCAACTTCCCTCAGGCCCGCTTTACATCGGAAGCCTGTAAATAATGCTAGGAGACAGAGACTTAGACTTAACGCACAGGCATCCACTCTGGAGCCCACGCAACCTCCGCACTCCCCCGCAAGCTGTTCCCGCGGCCTCAACTCCCGATCTTCCTCCCTCTCCCACCCCAAATCCTGGCGTTCCCATGGTCGGTCTCCTCCGAGCACGGAGCCTCCCAGCCTGGCCCCTCCGCCGCAGCCCGAGCCCCTCACTTGTTGTAGTCTTCGTGCCAGGAGGTATTCTTCACATCGAGGATGCCTCCGCGCACGGCTCGTAGCGTTTGCAGATTTTTATGAAAGATGTCCTCGATTTCTAGCAAGTTTCGTGTGATCTGTGGCCCCTGGGCACCGAAGAAGCATGGAAGGGGACCTTGCTTGCCGTCTTCCCAACGGGCAAAGTGATACTGACACTCGCATACCTAAAAAGAGGTCAGGGTGTGAAGGCTCCTGCTGAGAACCCAGGCCCCCTGAGATCTCTGATTTACCTTCAAATGTCTATGAAAACTAGAGAGTCATCTGGATGGAGGAGAACACTGGGGTGAAATTTGGGCTGCAGAATGAAACGTGAGATGCCTGGCAAAAGCCGAGAAGAGAAGAAAGAGGCCGTGGGTGGAGGGCCCACACCTATGCAGGGAGAGYCACCAAGCCTGKTTTAGAYCCTCAAGCGGAGTCTCAGTCTCACATGCTTGGCTCTCACAGGGGACTTGGGGGCCTGCTCTTAGCATTGATTTTCCCCGCCCTGGCAGTCTTTCCTACCTCAATGAGATCTTTGCAGCGCTGCACAAAGGCATCTACTTGAGCAAATATGCTCGTCTGGTCCAGAACCCAGCCCCGATTGGAGAACCTGCGTGGGGGAGAAGATGGGCTGAATCCACAAAGGCGAGACACTGAA
>BDUI01020783.1:0-43412 GCA_002335545.1 Apodemus speciosus
AGTCTCAAAAAAATACACATGGCATGCACTCACTGATAAGTGGATATTAGCCTATAATCTTGGAACACCATAGACACAATCCACCTATCAAATGCTCTCCGACAAGAAAGAAAAAGTGGACCCAGGTTCTGGAAAGGCCTAATCTACAGTGCATGGTAATACCAGAACAGGGAAGTGGGAAGGGGTGAATGGGGGAACCGGGGAAGGGAAAAAGACATATGGGACGGACATCTGGGGTGCGGGGAAACCAGAAAAATGGAAATGAAATGTAAATAAAGAATATATCCAATAAAAAAAATATGTACCTTGAGTCATACTGCTTGCTTCAATTAATGATATTATTATGTAAAATCTCTGTCATAAAGGGAATCCCATGTGTTGGTTTATCTGTATATAAAGTAGAAATAATAATAATAATAATAACAACAATAATAATAATAATAATAATAACAATAATAATAATAACAATAATGTAATGCCACATAGGATTGTTTTGAGGATTTATTTAATTATAACCCAAGGGGCAATATATATATTTTAGTAATGTAGTATGTCATGTAGCTGGTCTTCTTCACATTATTAAGTTAAGCATAGTTGGAATAAGTTTTTAGATTCATCCAGATATGACATTAAATTTCATACCAACCATATATGTAGAATTCTTGAGTCTTTGTGGATTTCAGTGTGCTCATCTAGAGTATAAAATATTACTGCATAACTTACAAACTTCTTTTAGGTATTAGCTACCAGGTAAAGTATTGGATTCAGTCTGACAATTGGTAGGCTTTCAATAATTTTTTGAGTACTGAAGTATTCATCCTCTTGATTTAATTCTACATAAGGTATGACTCAGAATAAATAAGAGGATGGATTTAATCTCCTCAGAAATTTTAAATACTCAGTGTTCTAAAGTATCAGGGTAAGGCCTAGTTTAGTTGCCTTTAAGTATTCCCTGGATGAATATCGTCTTAATATGTTTTGTTGTTATAACTTAAATTAACTCTATGAGTAATTTATAAAAGAATAATTGTCTATTCAACCAGTGTTTGTGAAGCCTAGGAAGCTCAAAGTTGTATGCCACACCTGGTAAAGTCTTTCTTGGTGATGGGGATAGTCTAGTGTCTCAGGGTGATGCAGAATACCACACAGCAAATCATGACATCTCAGCACTGTTCTAGTTCTACTGATGATCTGATGAAGTCAGGATGTGATTAGCCACCACCMATATATATATATAATTGCTACCTGCTACGATTTGAACTTGAAATATGTATTACACTGTCGTGGTTTAAATATCTTATAGTATTTTGAAGACTATAGGCTAAATGTTATACTTGCCTCTGTTCCAGTCTGATAACTCTGTTCCTCATCCATTATGAAGTGAGATGTGTCCACAATAAAGGGCAATAAATAGCCTGTATTGTGATGGTGTCTTCCATACCATGATACGCTGAAATTCCTCCAAACTGTGAGCCTAAAGAAACTTTCTCCTTTATGTCATTCCTATCAGGTAATTTGATCACTACAACATGAAGGGAACTAATATATTTCTCAAAAATCTCACATCCAGGCTCCTCACTTTGATAATTTTCACCATCTCAATACCTCAGAATTAAAATTAAAACTCAGCCTGAGTCATGGTGAAGACATGGCAAATCATATCAAGTGTCTGTTACTAATAGTAGCCTGCTGAAGCCTAGTTTCTTCTTGAACAAAGTACTGCTCTTATCATACAGAACTATCTTGTTTAGGTATTAGTAACCAGAAGGAGCAGAGAAGCATGAATTATCTCTTAAATCCTCAAAATATCATCTAAAACACACCATTTCATAAGTCCTAGGTAACTAAAGGTATCAAACAAACAATAGTCCAAAAGAATTTCCAAGCTACAAAGTTCTCAAGTAGACACATCACAATTGGGGCCCTTTATTCTACCCTGCCCACTCTAGGTGACATAAGATGTAGATGAAAGGATGTGGGTAATGTAAGAGGGAGAGGGGAGGGGGACCTCAAGACTGAAACAGAGGTAAACTCAACAGTGAATGTAAGCATTGACTGCTATACAGAATAATGAAACTCTTTCAGAATAATGAAACTCTCATTAAAAGATAATACAAAAAACATTCGTCAGTATCTCCTAGAGACACAATCCTCATCAAATGGCTTAGGAAAACTTGGACTGATGTCTGCTCATGAGAAAATAATGACACAGTCAGAATATATAGAGAAGTGAATCAATACAAATTACCTTTTAACTGAGTAGAGTCAGGAACAAGGATGGTCAAATTTCCCAACACTTGTTTTAGAGTAGCAAGGGAAACTAGCTCATTTTAATCTGTCGTTGACATAAATCACTCCCAAGCTTGGTGGAGTCAGGAGTTCCTCATCTAATACATCATATTTACCTGATAAAGGTCACCATAAAATGATAATGGTGGGTTTTGTTAAGGAGTGTGTCAAAAATTTAAGTGTTGACTCCCAAGTGATGACATATGTGATGGTAAAAGTGAAAGGTGTTCTTAAAAAATGTTAAAATGTAAGTAATTCTTCTTATAATGAGGAAGTGAYGGTATCTATAATTTTGTAGTATAAGGAATTCACACTCATGAGAAATGAAACCCAAATTCCAGATTCCTACAGCAGTGACCTTCTTCCTACTTGAAGGTCTAAGTAAATTCTAAGCAATAAAATGTTTATAATCCTAGCACTTGTGGCAGGAACATTTTCATAAACTTATGGTTAGCCTGAGCTAATATACTGAATTCAAGGCAAGCCTGTGACATCCCACCTCAAAAAAAAAAAAAAAAAAAAAAGCAAATCTCAGTGAATTGTTTCATAACATGGAATTTATGGAGTACAAACTGTGTGTCTACCTTGCAGCTTCTCTTTTCAAATATGTGCTGTACTTTCACTCTTATAGCAATCTTATGATAAACTCTTAAATTCTGAATATTCAGATACATTGATTAAGATATAAAAAAGTGAACATACACCCAAAGTCTAGCAATGGAATCAGATTTAAGCTTAAAACCCCTTTATTCCTCACTGTTCACTCTCAAGCTATAGGCTGCTACTTCTATGTACTGTACATAGTAGCTTTGTACTCATGAGGAACTTCAGAGCATGATTAACAGAAGGCATTTGATATACTCCGATAACTTTTGCATTCCATAAAATAACTGTTGGCATTAAGGAATGTGATAAATAAATATAGATCGCCTGTAAAAACATCATGATATAGGGCACATACTTTGGACCTTAACATTCTGCACTATTTGAGCACCTGTTTGTCTTCTACAAGGATACACAACAAACAAACATTGTTCTTTGTCTGGCAAACCCCTAAGTGACCTTGAAAGCTATGTTTTCATTAGGTCTGTGTAAGTAGGCCCCCAATGGTCTATCTCCTAGTGTTTATTACTTTGTGTAATCGCTCCATGAGTAGGAGCAAGACAGGATGATTTGTTTTTCATTACAGGTGTTTTTCCACTTAGGATAAATTTCCATCCTGATATGTCAACTCATTATAAGTTTAAAATATTGTATATGGAAATAAGTTGTAGCTCACCACCCACCTCATCTTAGCAGTAGCATCCTGTAGAGTTTCAGTTGTTCTCCCACATGATCTCAGGGTTGACCAGGAGCTCCAGCTACTGCTGACACACAGCATCACTAGGGAGGATGGATCATATCATCAGACCAAAGGGAAAGAAGATCCAAATTCAAAATGTGATTTTTATTGGTTGCAGCCACATCATTGTGACATGATCACAATGAACACCCCCTCCCCCCATTTATTTGAGTCATTGTCAGCCAGAAAACAGTCAGATATGTCAGATTATGGAAGATTCCTTTAGAGATTAGGTACAAAAAGTACCCCCTTCTCTCTCTTTCCCTCCCTTCTGATTCTAAAAGAAGCACACTATCACACTAGAAATTTCTCTGTGGATGTGTCATGTGTTGAGGAAATAAGTCCCACCTTGAAACACTCTTAGCCCAGTGATTTCTCCAGTGTCCCTAAGAAACTGAATTCTGCCAGCTGTGGGTCTTGTAAGCTGATCCTTCCCCAGAGGAGTCTGTGGGCCATCTGACATACTATATGGCATGATTGCTACCTTTTGAGAAACCTCAACTTAGAATCCAGTCAAGTATATCCTAGATTGCCAAAACACAACAGTAATGTGTCTGTTGTTTGAAACTATTAGAATTTGGAGTAATTTATTATGTGGCCATAGATAAGAAACACAGTACTCTTCTGTCCTTGTACTAACAAAGGGTGGCAGAGCTGAAAATGTTCCCACTTAAGAAAGTTTAGTTAGGAAAAAAATCCTCAAAAGAAACCTTGTTTCTATGGCAACAAGTTATTGTTTCCTAATGCCCAGTATAAACACTGCATAATAATTCCAATGGTTTGAGCACACAGATTTCCTCGATTTAAGGAAGAATTAATGTCAAAGAGGCAGAGATAGTAGGCAGTTCATAATGACCCATCTCCAGGAATCCCACCATGGTGGCCCCCGTGTATTCAAAGATTGCTTCAGAAAGGAGAACTTGCAGTAGGGGAAATTAGAATGAAAGAAAGCCAGCTTAGTCCTCCAAATAGGTAGAACATTACCTATATTCAGATACTTTCTGAAGAAGAAATGGTAGTGAAGGAATAAGATGACTGCTTTGACCTTGCTAAGCTCCTCAATTCTTTCCCAGTCACTTCCATGACTACTCTGTTACCTCACAATGACCTAATCAGACAGGCAACAAAAGACATGCCTTCACATTTGAGATAAGAAATGTGTATTTATGTGCCTTCCATTAAGGAAAGATCACCAATGAAAGAAATAATCTTTGGTATTGTGAAATCAGTGGTCAGCAGAAGCAGAAGGAGATGCCAAAATTTTAGGCCTTTTCTTTCTACTGTTCCTTTCTGATGACAATACTGGTCCCTCACCAGTATAGATGCAGCACTACTAATTTAAGGATATGACACCTTTGCAGTTAGCCCTCCATAACTGTGGGGTCTTTATCCATAGATTCAATCAACTATCAACTGAAAAAAAATTGTGAAAAAGAAATATATGCATTTCTTTAAAAGAATTTTCAGTATTCTCTGAATAATTAAGAGTACTAACTATTAATTAAAACATKTACACTGTAAGTATTCCAGATATAAATGTAGAGTGAGGGATGTGAAGATATATGTATCTTCACATATACATATGGGTTCTGTACAACTACTATGCCATTTTAGTTTTGCTTATTTATTTATGTTACTTGTATTTGAGGAGGTAGGGATAGCAAGGGAGAGAAAGAGCATAGACACATGTATGCAAGTGTAGAGACAAAGAGACAACTTTTAAGAACCTCAGTAATCAGTTCTCTCCTTCTACCATGTGGATCCCAGTGATCAAACTCAAGTCTTCAATCTTGATGGAAAGAATCTTTATCTTTTGAGCCAGCTTGCTAGCATGTCATGATTAGGGTTTCTGCAATGAAATACCATGGCCAAAATGCAAGTCGGGAGGAAAGAGTTTATTTGGCTTACACTTCCACATTGTTATTCATCACTGAAAGAAGTCAGAACAGGGATTCAAACAGGGCAGGAACATGGAGRCCAGAGGTGATGCAGAGGCCATATGGGAGTGCTGCTTATTGGCTTGATTCCCATATCTTGCTCAGCCTGCTTCCTTATAGAACCCAGGACCACCAGCCCAGGGATGACACCAACCACCATGGCCTGGGCCCTTCCCCATTAATTATTAATTCAGAAAATATCTTACAGATGGGTCTTATGGAAGCATTTTCTCAATTGATGCTCCTTTCTCTCTCATGACTCTAGCTTGTGTCAAATTGACACACAACCAGCCAGCATACAGCCTGGTTATGCCACTTTATATATGGGACTTGAGAAGCCTCCAGTTTCAGCACTGGAGGGTCTGTAACTAATTCCTGGCGGGTACTCATATATTAGCATATGTCTTTGGGGGGAAATGTGGGAAGCTATCTGTACTGCTGTGTCATTTAAGAGCTCACCTTCACTCTGTAAGCACTGAAATCATTCTTGTAAACTGTCCATACAGCAGCACATTTTCACACTTAATGTGTGCTGAACTGAGTTRCTGTGAAGATTCCCAGGCCCCATATCTCAGAGATCCTGACCCATTTTTACCAATGTGGGTCCCATGATTCTATTTTTGCTAAGCAATTTCATGTGATTTTGATGAAGGTACTGCATAAACAACTTTGGTGCATAGTACCCTATTTACCTATACTTTGATCTGACAAAGAACGTCTAAAGGACACATATGTGGCACATATGTGAACAAATACACAGAGGACCAGTTTTTGCTATATGCAGTATAGTGTTTCTAAAGTGATCATATGCAAATCATATTTTACCCATTGGTTCACACATGCAATAATCTACATTCACACGTTCTTTCTCTTCAGGTGAAGGACTTCAACTTCAAGGTTGGTTGACCTCTTAGTACAGTGTCTGATGCCTAATACTTGTTGTTTCAATGGATTAATGAGAAACCACTGAGCAGCTTTGCTCAAAGTAGGTCTTTATATAGACCAAAGACCTTTTTATCTTAACAGCATTCACTTCTCTCTCCACTTAATAACTGTAACTGCTGCTCTTACTGTAGAATTCAGAAGGGCAAAACCCAGATAAAATAGACACCAGAACTTCCCTGTGAATGGCAAGCCCTTAGGCAAATAGTTATTCTAGTAACAGACATTCTTTCCTCTCTAAGCTCAAAAGTCATAGGTTCTGTCTTGCCAGGGGACTTTGGTTTATCACATTTGGAGTCTCAGGGCAAGGAGGAGGGATATGATAAATGAAACAACAGAAGGTTTCCAACTCTCCTACAAAGGTATGGACAAAGGGTTCCAGTGCTCAAAACAGCAAAAGAGGTTAAGAGTCTTGCTGATCCAGATTGGGAGACCAAAATACAGTCAAGTGAAAATTGGTTTGGAGGAGGTTTCCCCCCCCCAACCCCTGAGCTTCTAAATAGAGGTTTTTCAGATATGTTGAGGTGGCAGCTTGCCTGTTAACAGCAAAATATTGATTCCTCTTGCTCAGCAATACGGGACCTAAAACATTTCATCCCTAAATTCATAGATTGGTACTCAAAAATTTGAGATTTCATAGATGTCTGCTTGACCTCAAATGTTTGACTGTGCAAAGCAGTGGTATTTTTCTAGATTATGGAACTGAAAGGCAAACATTCCCCTCTTTCTGGCTTGACTTATCAGACAAACCTTTTAAAAATGGATCTTGCACTTAGTGTGTTTTATTTTAACTTCAATGTGGATATGCATCTGGGCGGTAAATTTTTAAATAGCTGTGTTATGTATGCTGAATAAATGATGAATCTAATAATGCTCTCAGATACTCTTCTGAAACAGCCAGAAGGTAATCAGGGTTAAGACAGAGGCCAGATGATGGGGAGGGAGAATGATTGAACATGTGTCATGTCCTTCTGATTTATGCCACACAAAGCTTAAAAGAATTAAGGCTTCTATATACTGTATGATCAGTATGGACATGCTCTCCACCCTCTAATACAAGTCTTATAGTTTGTATTCAGGAATGTCATCAACACTTAAGAAAATTGATCAGGAATAAGTGTAGTTAATAACATCAGCTCACATCATATGCTGCCTTCCCTCTAAGTTCTTGAGCATATAATTTCTCATTTCATTATTTTAATAGTCTTTTCATCTAAGTTATAATCATTCTAGTCCAATTCCCCTTTCCTTAATTTTCTATAGTTTCTTTTGAGGTATAATTGGCATATCATAAGCTACACATATTGCAAACATACACTTTGATAATTTTTCACATGTATGCACTTGTGAAATCATGATACATCATCCCCCAATGTTTTCTCATGTCCAAATTAGTTTATTTAGGTTACTTTGTTTAGATAAATAGATTACAAAGATTGAAATATCCTAGAGTGCATTCTGTAGTCTTTGGGGCAGGGAGGGTAAGGGTGGCCTGGGTTCTTTCACTCAGTGTAATTAGTTTTATGCACATTTTTGCATATGTCATACATCATTCTTTTACTGTTAGATAATATTCCATTATGTAGATATACCATTTTGTAGTGGTTTGAAATAAAATGACCCCAATAGCCTCAGACATTTGAATACTTGGTACCCAGATGCTAACATTGTTTGAAGAGGCTTAGGATTGTAAGGAAATCACATCCATGGAGTTGAGCTTTGAGTGTTCAAATTCTCTCCCAACCTTCTGTTTGATATCTCTGCTTCATACGTGTATTTTAAAATGTAAGCTCACAACTTCCTGCCTCTGCTTTCATGTCTCACACTTGCTCCTATGCCTCATTTGCCATGTTGGACTATTATTTCTCTGGAACTGAAAACCATAATAAACTGTCTTCCTTAAGTTGCTTTGGGTCATGGTGTTTTATCACAGCAACAGAAAAGTAAGAAATAAACTCATTTTATTGGCACATTCACCTACTGGTGGACATTTGGGTTGCTTCTAGTTCAAAGTGACTGCAAATAGCGTTGCTATGGATATTGAAGTTCATTGTAGATCATATGTAGGTCTATAGTTTTTAAGTAACTACAAGTACACTTTCCCAAGTTGTTTTATTATTCTGTGCTCTCAGAAACAGGATATTGTCAGTCTGTGCAATTTCATGCTAAGATAATAGATGTGTAGTGGTGTCTCATTGTAATGAAACTTACAATTTCTTAATGAGAATTTATGCTAGTCATCTTTTGACATAAGTATACATTTAAAAAAGTGTCCATGAAAATTTTTTGTCCATTTTTATTGAGCTGGGAGAGTTCTTTACATTTTTCTAAACCCCACTCTTGTGTTATTAAACTTAGGTTTTGCTAATATTTTCTTCTAGTCTGTGTTCAATCTCTGTATCTCTCAATATCCCCTCTGTCTTCTCTGTAACTCTGTCTTTTTCTCTTTACTTCCATTATGTTGAGACAAGGTTTCACTGTGTAGTCAAGTCTGACATTAAACTATGAATCCTCTTGTTTCAGCCTCCTGAGTCCTGGGTATACAAGTGTACAGCTCCATGTATGACTTGTCTTTTAATCTCTTGACAATTTTTAAGCAAATATTTGGGCCTAGAGAGATGGTTCAAAGGTCGAAAATACATCTCTTGCAGAGGACCTGGGTTCAAGTCCTAATGTCTATACAGTCATTCTAGTTAAAGGGGATCTGACGCCCTCTTCTGGTTATCCAGGGCAGTGCAATGCATGATGTATAGAAAAGCATACAGATAAAATATCCACAAACATAAAATAAAGATAAATTAAATTTAGAGAACCAAAAGTTTTAATGTATTGCTTTTAACAGATCATTTTATATATATATATATGTATATATATATACATACATATATATGNTGTGTAGTGGTGTCTCATTGTAATGAAACTTACAATTTCTTAATGAGAATTTATGCTAGTCATCTTTTGACACAAGTATACATTTAAAAAAGTGTCCATGAAAATTTTTTTGGACATGAAAATATATATATATTCCACTCCAAGATCACTAAGGTTTTCTACAGCTTTTATTTTATATTTAGGCCTAGTAGCTACAGTAAGGTAAGTTTTGCATATGGCAGAAGATATGGTCATTCAAACATAATTTTATTCTATTCTTATGTGTGTATTTTTTCCTCATTTATGTCTGTGTATCACATGCATGTATAATGATTGAAGTAGTTTTGTTTGCAGATGTAATTGGATTTTTTACATAGATGATCTTGTTAAGGATAGTTTTTCTACTCCAACACTAAAGAGACATAATGGAAGAAGGAACAGGAAAAAAATTAAGACCAGAAGGAAGGGGAGGAATGTTGTGTAACACTGTTTTCCAGGCACAAAATGACTGTTGCAATCTTGGACTGTGAGCACCTATGATTACCTGCACAGTATCGTCACAAGACTATGCCTGATAAGATTCTGTCATGGAGTGGGAACCACCTTTCTCTAAGAATTTATAAGCAGTTAACAGTAGGCACCACTCCCTAAGGATTTATAGGAGGTAAATAGTAGGCAGCCCCCCCCCTCCATAAGAATTTATAGGAAGTTAATAGTGGGCACCACCTCTGGGACATAAAACCATGCCAAGAAATTTGTTAAGGTAGAGCAGGTTGTTATCTAGAGACTAGATGTGCACACACCCGAGGCTTAGATAACTACCAGCTCCCTGACAGAATCCTGACTTGGAATATGTGCCATGATTGTCACATAAAAGAGATAAGACCTGTAGTCACAGAAGCCCAAAACATAGTTCCCCATGCTAATGAGGCACCTGGAGGCCTGGGGGGTTAGCCAATAAACGTCCCTTCCCACACATTCCTCCATGAAAAAGGTATTTAATACCAGGCCAACCTTGAAAGTGGGGTATGGTTTTATGCATCTATTTACCACCATGACAATAAACTCTGTAGAACCATGGACTGTCTCTTTTCATCAAGATCCCCCATGGGGAGTCATGAAGAAGGCCTTCACCTACAGAGCTGCACTAAGACAACTATGGAAGAGAAAGATTAGTGAGACATCCATGCTTACAGGGAAACATCTGCTGCTTTGAAGTTTACACTTAATATGAGTTTTTAAATGATTTGCAGGTTTACTTATACACTGAGATGAGGGAGTTTATTATAAATCTTTCTCCCTGGGCTATAAGATACTGTGTATTTTTCAATGCCATAAACATAAATAGTGTTTTGTCTGGGACAAGGACAAATGTCAGTTAAAAAAGCTCTTCGAGATGCAAGTTTTGAATTTGAGTTGCCATTTTTATAGCATTCTGATTCAAGATTCAAGCATTAAATTATTTGCATTGGTAAATTCTATTTTACAAGTCTTTTCTAATAAGTAAAAATGTAGAAGTTATTATATAAAGTAAGAAATATAGAAAAAAGAGTTAAGCAAACAAGGAAAAAATAAAATTCATTTTTGTCCCTAGACAGAAATAATCACTAATATTTTAGCCATATTTTCCATCTTTTCATATTCATATTTATTTCAAAGTGTAATTATATTAAAAGTATTATTTCGTTACATGTCTTTTCATTTACTGACATGGAAACTATTTAGCATAATTTATAAAAATTCTATGCCTCATCCTTTCTCTCTGCTGCCTATCATTTCAATATACACAGCGACTGTAATTTACTAAACCTAACCCTTCATTTGGAGCACTTTGTTTGTTTCCAGTATTTTTGTGTCATTTAATCAGAGAACTAAGTGTCCTTGCTGCTACAACTTTAGTGCATTCCTGGTTGTTTCCTTATAAATTTCTAAAAGTGGAATTGGTTGCCCAAAAAGTATGTGAAATCATTTTTTTAACCCATAAGTATGTGAAATATTAAAGCTTTTGACACCAAAAGCATCTCCTAAAAAGTGACTTCACTTGAAACCTATGACATAATTTTATATGATTTAATTTGTACATCTAGAATTTATGCAGGGAAAGGTTTTTAATAGATTTATTTATTTATTTATTTATTTATTTATTTATTTATTTATTTATTTATTTGGGGGTGGATACATGCCTTGATATGTAGGAATAATTAATTTTTCTCTTTCCATCATGTGGGCCTGAGGGATTGAACTCACGTCATAAGCCTTGCTGGAAAGTGTTCATATCTTCTAAGGCCATTTCAATTTCCCAGAACAAGTTCATACATTTACATTAAATAGTGCCCACCAAGAAAGAAATAGATAAATAAAGTACCTTCATTAAGTAAATGTGGTTTAGAGGTTGTCCTAGTTACTTTTTTTCAACTCAACAAAGGCTAGATCTATCTGGGAAGAAGAACCTCAGTTATGAAAATACCTCCATCAGATTGGCTTGTAGGCAAACCTGGGGACAAAATTGGGGACATATTTTTTATTGATTGATGTGAGAGGACCCAGTCCACTGTGGGCAGTGAGAGCTATAGACTAAAGGTCTTGGGATTTATAAGCAGACTGGGCAAGCCATGAGGAGCAAGCCAGTAAGCAGCAAGCAGCACCCCTCCACGGTCTGTATCAGTTCTTGCCTCCTGGAACCTTTCACTGAACTTTCTTTCACAGAATGGAAATATGAGGAAACCATTCTACTCCAAAATTTGTTTGAGTTAGTGTTTTATCACAGTGGTTCAAAGGAAAATAGGAACATACCCAGTGGAATATTTTCAGCAATAAAGAAGAATGAAGGTATTTTGTTTGAAGGAAAGTGGATGTACTTGGAAAGAGTGAATGTAACAATTATGCCATTTTCAAACACTGCATGTTTTCTCTCAGTCGTGGCCCTAGACTTTATAGATACAGAAAATTATGTATGTGCATATATCATGAATTAGAGTCAAAATTGTCTAGTAAAACAAAGGCTACTAATGGGAAGGAGATAAGAGGGAGAGAGAGATGGATATGTCAGTGGAATATAATCAAAGTGCATTATATGTTTACATGAAAATTCATGATTATCTAGAAGATAAATACATAGTTTATTATTATTATTATTATTATTATTATTATTATTATTATTATTATTGATTCTTTCAAGTTTTGAAAACACTTCCTTATTGTAATATCTGTCTTTCAATCTTAGAGACATGGTCTCTTTTTGTAGTCCAGGCTAGCCTCAAACTCATATTCCTTCTGAATCTGACTTCTGAGTGCTAGAATTAGAGACTTTGTCCAATCATGTTTAGCCTGTGCTTCATTTTTTAAGTTTCAGCTCCAAAGTAGATTGGTTGGAAGCACATGGTACAATGCCTGTCTGAATTTTCACGTTCTGCAATGTGACTCAAAGTCACATTAAGAGGTAGGTGTTTAGATGAGCATCCAGTGAAACTGTCCTAGCCATAGGACTTGCTTGCATATCAATAAAATATATAGAAAGAGCGAGTTGCAGTTCTAAGTCTAGACTTCAGAAGACTGAATACTGCTTACTCTCTTGAATCAAGAAAGACTAAAAGATTATCTCCACTTCCATTAGGGGAAAGGACCTCATTTAGGACAGCCATTTCTAGCAAAATCATCAATGATTGGCAAGCCCCAGTCAGCCCGCTGACCACTGACAGAAGTTCTTTAACAAGTTCATTTTCAGATTACCCAGGGGAGAAGGCCCACCTAGCTGACTCACAGACCTCGTGACCCATGGTTTTACTGGAGTTGAGGTGAGGAAGAAATCTTATGCAGCATTATTTAAAGTAATAGCTGGTGCCTTTCATCTAAATAATGATTAGATTTCAGTCCTCTGCCAGGAAATAAGTTGTAAAGGGAAAGACCCAGCTTCAGGTTTGTCTAGTTTGTGGCTGTAGATCCATGAAGTTGTGTGGTTGTGTAAAATTACTGGTAGGCACCCATTGATGCCCATCAGCCTTACAAAGGAGCTAAAAAACAACTCATTGGCCTGATATACAGTCATTCTTAATGATATATCATGACCGCATTAAATTATTTTCCCAATACCCATAGAACTATAATACTGGCAGATTTTCATTTAAAACTAGTCATTATCCTTGTTCTCTTTGTGAAAATATTTAAAATGGTCTAAGAAACAGTTGAAGTTCTCTGTCAAACATTCCAAATGGCAAGTCACCTCTCTCCAGTATAAACCATGTCTCAACCTTCTCTATTTATTTTAATAAGTTCTCACTTTCCTTTTCTATTTATTTTAATAAGTTCTCTGTTTAATATCTAACTCATATTTCAATATGATTCAAATTGAAAGAACTAAAATTCTGCCAGCACCATCCGATATTGGAGACTAGTAACAAAATAAAGCAAGTCCTAGAGAAAGTGTCAGCCATTTTCTTATTCAGTATTGTTATGATTTTCTGATCTTGTGGGAAAAAAGAAATGAAAGTTACTTTAGTCATGTCTAAAGTTTAGAGTAAGTTTATCTTAGTTTAAAATATTCCTGAAATTTTGTACTGCTTATCACAACATAGCCAAATAGTTCTTATCACAACTACTAAATTGTATCCTCTTAATGAAAAATGGAGCAGAACTTGTAGAATATTAGCAGCAAAGAGAAAAGAAAGTTATGGTCCAATTTAAGGGAAGAGTAGACTAGAGAATAATTTTATCAATATCCTACATTACTGAATCAGAAAACTGTGTTCCTAATGATTCCTTAGGTAAGGTTTACTATATCTTATTAAGGATTCTAAATTCAACCGTGGTTCCTATATGTGTAGGTCCACGATTAAAAACTTGAACATTCCTTCCATTTTTAACTCTTTCTTTCCTGACAGAAGACTATCATCACAGTCTATCAAAATTTGTATTTGTTATATTTTACTATATAATGGGGAACAGCTAGGAATAACTGGTTAATGCTTATTTACTTATGCCCCAAGTTAAATAATTGTTTTCCATTGTAAATATAYAACATAAAACATAACTATTTTGTATTAAATACCTCCATTAAATTGGCATGTGTTAGTAAACTAAAAAAATAAAACAAGACATAAATCAACAAGTAGGGTTATAATCTATTTTGTAGGACAGAATCATTGCAGTTATGCATTCATTTCTAGGGACTAACAGTGTCTTTCCCATTGTATGAACTTAAGAAATATTTTGCCGTTTTATATATATATATATATATATATATATATATATATATATTACATATATATACACCTTTATATACATATAAAATTAAGTAGTATAAATTTAAATGATATTGAATAAAATATCAATAGAAAGACGGGGAGTGGAGGGAACTAGATTTCATCACAAAGCCATTGTGGATCAATAGTCTACAATAATGTGGGCACAAGAATCTGTCAGTGACAGAAGACATTCAATGATTTATGAGTGCATTAAGTTCATGAAAAATAATGAGCCCACAATGTTACGTACTATCCGTTTTCTAAATCAATATCCATGGAATTAAATAAATGAAAGTGTAATGTTCTCAAAGGTGTGAAAATAAGAATGATGGAGGTGTGCAAAGCTGCTTATGACATAAAAGTAAAAAAATTAAAATATTTAGCATAGAACAAGTTTGGATATCTTCCCCATAATTAATCAGTGCATTAGTGGATTGTAGCTAATTTCATTGTCTGAAGTCACAGATCTCCCTCAAGCAGTTCTATTATAAGTTAGAAAATTCTTATCTGCTGAGTACATTTAACCACTTCCACTGGGTCTTACCTTAGAGGAGGAAGTGCTTTGTCAGTAGCCCAGACACCATGTAATCCCATCACATTCCAGGGAGCTTAGCTAGTATGAAGTAAAGACAAAAAGATCCTGAAACTCTAAAAGGACAGAAGAAACCATCAATGAAATCTCTCTTTTAGCCCTTCTACCCCATCTTGTCTCTTTTAAGCAACCAAAGTAATATTGAAAGGAGTTTCATTAAAACTCTCACGAAGTTCTCTTATTTTTGGTATTTCATGTATCAGTTCCTTTATATACTCGTCTATGGTTTGGGTCATATATGTGCTCCAAAGGTTAATGTGATAAAGGCTTGGGCATCAGGCTATGGCACTACTGGGAGAAGCTGGGAGCTTTAAGAGGTGGGACCTACTGAAAGAAAGTAAAATCATTGTGAGTGACTTGTAGAAGATATGGGACTCTCTCCCTCAATGTCTCCCTATATGTCTCTGTCTCTTCCTCCCTCTCTTCTTCCCTCCCCTCCCTGATCCCTCTCTGTGTACCTGGCCCCTGCCTGTGGGTTAGGTGTAGGCTCTCAGCTATTTTTCCAACTCCATGCCTGCCTGCCTGACTCCATGCTCCCCACCATAATTGTCATGGATTCACCCTCTGAAACTGTAAGCAAGTCCCCAATCTCCAATTACATGGTATCTTTCACAAGTTGCCTTGGCCATTGTATGTCTTCACAGCATTGGAATAGTAACTAACACAGAGCATACATCCAGAATTGGGGTGGGGAGGACTTTCTTGGGGAAGACGAACCTGATTTGGGTCTTGATTGGAAAAGGCCTTAGAAATGCTTTAACTTTAGAAAAAAGCCTTTGTGAAAATATGATGTGGAAAATAAAGTTAGGACAGGAGAGGGAGACAGGGATATCAGCAGAAATGTCACCTTTATAGTCCAGGTAGGATGGCTTGGTTTCTGTGTGGTTTATTGGCAATAGCAGACTTTCTACTTTGAATGTTTTAATTTTCACAGGGTCACTGTTTACTTTCCCTGTTATATCTGTTGAGTGCCAGTAAAGAAACTGCCTTTGAATGACACGATATTATCATAGAAAAGAAAAGAAAAGGAAAGAAAAGAAAAGAAAAGAAAAGAAAAGAAAAGAAAAGAAAAAAATCACTATACACACACACACACACACACACACACACACACACACACACACACACACACACACACTTATACTTCTTCTTGCCTGGCTACTGTTCCCATGTCAACTCCTTTTTCCTTCTTTCTTTGCCCCCAACTGATTTATTATTGTTGACTGAGTCACGTCTAATGTGAAGTGTCCTGAGGTTCTTGTTACAGTTGTTAGGACTTAAATTATAGATAGATTATCATTTACAAATGGATACTTCAGCCAAAAGAAATTCATTCTCACTTAAAGCCATAAGAAGTAAGTACCTGGAAAGCCTGGTTGGTTTTAGTACAGAGGTCTGAATCAGGAACTTTGAGGGTTCTGACTAATCATATTCTAAATCAGATGTGTTAAAAAGAAATGAACCCAATCCAGGGGTTGGGAAAATGAAGAGGGTGAGAGGGGGCAGAATTAACTCATAGAAGCAGGAGTTAGCTGGGATACTGAATAAAATGTGAGTCCCCGAGAAAACAGCCAGTTTTTGTTGCAGCCTGCTTAGCAACAAATAGACCATGTGAGCCAGAAGATGATAAGTGGGCACTGGGGATGCCTACCAACAGGAAATGGAGATGTAGTACCCTGCCACACCTCTGAAGGCACATCTTGGCTGCAAAACCAATTCCCTTTGCCAGTGCCAGGTCTGCAGCTTCACATCCTCCACTCTGGCAGGGCTTGCCTTGGCCCCTATTCAAGAAGAATGAGAGGGTTTCTATAATTATCGCCCCAGCCTTGGCATTTGCACACAGCTGCTCCATCACTCTCAGATCTGCCTAGTCCTGGAGAATGAGTCCCCAAACAAAAAGGCCCCTACACTTCATGACATCTCTCTACCTTCAGATACCCCAGACATGCCACTATCACCATAAGCAAAGTGTGGCACTGACCCTGGGCCTGAGATGCTTGATTTTTTGTCAGGTAATTTTGTAGTTTAATTAAAATGAATAATCGATGCATTTACCTAATATTCTTGACTATAGTGCCAAGTGTTAGCAGGTCTCCAGGCCAGATGCTGGTTAAGACATTCCCTAGATCATTCTTGGCCTCCCTATGCCAAGTTGGCAACAGACTGTGAGAGTAACAGTAGTAATACTGAATTCCTGTGTCTTTCCGGAGACATAGGTCATGCATATTCCTTGTGGACCAAGAGGAGAGAGGGGGAAAGAAAATTGACAGCATCTCACCACCAGTTTGGGTGTCAATGAAAGAATTCTGTGATTTCATTGGGCCTTTCAGTCAACCTTAGAGGCCTAGGTAAAATCTAGAAGTCTGTTGTTTTCCAAATTGGAAAGGACTGTAGATGCCCCTAGTTCTGCCTCCCAATTCAATGCAGTCACTGCCTAAAAATATCTTGGAACTGCCATCCACATTTTTTGGATGCTTCTAGCACTGACTGCTCAATGCTTGGTGAGCAGCTTGGTTCATACTGGATGATTCTTGGACTTTCTCCCTTTACTCTACAACGGAAAGAAGAAACCATTTGATGTTTCATTTCTTCTAAACCTTCCACGGGACTCCCACACCTTTGAGATTGAGTCTGTGTTAAATGAGCTCACACTAGCTCCTATAAAAAACCCTCCTGCTGGAAGTCAGAGAAATTAAGGAACCATGTCCTTTCATTTCCTATAACCTTATCCTGCGTTAGCTTTCTTGCCTATCTTATTTCTCTTCCTGAAATATTTCTTTTTTTTATTGGATATATTCTTTACTTACATTTCATTTCCCTTTTCCTGGTTCCCCACTCCCCAAAGGTCCTCCTGAAATATTTCTGTCCAGATTACCACCTCTTTACTCTGTTATTGCCATTACTGGAAAAGATGCCTTGTTCTTGGAGCACCCCCCCCCTCCAACTTCTAACTAGTATTAATTCCTATTGCTGTGCAAACAGAGAGGCCTGCTTTATGCTTAGCACAGTGCTTGCCTGGCATATAGTAACGGTGTGGCAAAATAAGGTAAATTCGTAAACAAGAACATGAACCTAATCTCCTCTTACCTGCTCGTCTTAACTGGTTCTTCTGTCTTGTGAGGGCCCTTGAAGTACTCATAGACATTCATATTAATCATACCTGAATCAACCTGGGACTGGTCCCAGCAGGTAACAGATCACACATTTAGGAGATGATTGAAGAGGAGCATGGTGGATGGGCTGTTGCCAAAGGTGTAAGTGATAAATGAATCCTAGGAGTACCAAAAACAAGAAGAGAGTTCTTAGTCTCCAGGGTAAAGAGGAAGGAATGATTGCCCAGGTTAAACAAGAAACTTGAAGTTTAGGAGGACGTCACTCAACAAGTCAGCATGGAAGCAATCAAGAGAGTTGCTTTCCTGCTAGTGGTCTTCTGGAACCTCCTGCAGGCTCATAGAAGACAGGAAGCATCCTGGAATATAAAGTGACTAAAGAATAAATAAGAAGAGAGGGATAAATGGAAAACAGCACAAGTAACCCTCCTGCCACCTGAGTTTACTCTTACCAAATTACACAGCTAGTTGCTACTGTGGCTCAAAGGGTGATGGCTGCTGAAGTAATTATTCAATTCTCTGCCATCTGGGAAAATTCTTGATTGCTACTAACATTCTTGAAGAATGTTAGCAGTAATATCATAGTGTCCCAGATACTCTCTGATTAGTAGTACATCAGCTAAGAGAATGGATTTCAGTTTCTGCCAGTGTGAGCACTGTGTTCTAATACAGGTTTTAAAATGATAACTCTGTTGTTTGTTGAAGGCATTCCAATTGTTTTACTGTTGGGTTTATAATCAATTAGATTTCCCAGGCTTCCTCACATAAACTGCTGCAAAATCAAACTTCTTCCCCAATTGAACTCACATCATTGATTTCTGTTTTAACCTCACTGTGGGATTTTACATTTATCCCTATCAGAATTTTATCTTATTTACATCTGTCCACTTTTCTAGATTATTAATTCCTATTATTTTGTTATCTAGTATAACAACTATTTTTTATGTCTTTTCTTTCATACTTTCAAATGCTTGGTAATTTGAACTCCCTACGCTGTGTGTTTGTGTGTGTGTTCAATTGTGTTGATAATGAAAAACATGAAAGCCCATTCCCATTGACATATACCTTCCAATAAAGCCATACATTGCAATCTTCCCCAAGCAGAGGCACCAGCTAGAGACCAATCATTCAAATGCCTGAGACTATGGAGGACATCTCATTCAAATTACCAGAGAGGTAGGGGAGAAAATTTGAGAATATGCTATTAGATCTCTCAATAAAGATTAAGGTGCTAAATACTCAACAAAGGTTATCACTGAAGATAGGTTTATAATAATATTGATTATTAGTATAATTCTGATATTAGTCCAGTAATTAGGGTTACAATAGAAAATATAGAAAATATAATGTTCTYCCTTAAGTAAGCTATAAGATAAATAGCAAACTAAAAATACATTTTGAACTTATATGATTTGCATGCTGATAAATCCATAAGAAAATCTTTGTGTAAGAGCAGTAAGTAGTCAAGTAACATAAGCCAATAATCCCCCAAACAATAAATATTAGGCATGGTTTACATAAAATTAGAAATGTTTTTACTTTTAATTATTTTTACAAGAATTTCTTTATTATGTGTGTGCAAATATATGTACCAGGGCATGCCTAGGGAGATTAGAGGATAACATTCAGGGGTCTGTTCTCTCCTACAGTGTAGGCTATGGGAATTGAATTCTGGTTGCCAGGCTTGGTGGCAAGTGCTCTTATTCCGTAATATATACCACTAGCTCCCAAAAGATCTTTATTTGTAGTGAAAAATTTTTCTACAGGTTGCTACAGTGTTGAGAAATAGACACTTCTATCCTGAATCTGCAACAATGATGCAAATAAAAGCTAACAAGAATGTACTCTTTTGTGTGTAATCAGGCACTCTTGTCAGAACAAGTATTTTACTCATTTATTTTTCATAAGAACTTTGTTAGGTAGATATTTTAATCATTACTACTTTGAAGATGATAAAACTAAGTGCAAAAGTTTACATATAAATTTCCTGGAATAACAATGGTGACAAATAATTTGACAATATCTTTTAAGATTATTAACATACACACAGCACTTGGCCTGATATCAGACACTTGTAATCTCAAGTGTTCAGGAGGTTGAGGAAGATGGAAAACAATATCAAGATTTATCTGTGAGACAGAGTAAGTTGAAGGGCATCCAAAGTAGCATAGCAAGACACCCTGCCTCAAAATAAAAGCTAAAACAGGGCTGGTGTTTCTATTCAGTGGCACAGAGCTTATTTAGCACAGGCAAAAGAATAGAATCAGCYACCACTCCCAAGCAAAGGAGTTATTTTCTTTGACATGATATAGTGGAAGCTGATCTATCACTCAGAAACTCACAAGGATTTCTTCTTTCAGGACTTTGGCTCTCACTATTTTTCAGATACTACCCTGAACTTCTTTAACAACATATGACTTGAAATCATTTCATATCCAATGAAAAAATGCAAAAATAACCCCTCTTACTGCATCAGTGTCATCTCAAGTCTAGAACTGTCCATAGCATAACTTAAAAAATTGTGAAGAGTCTGTGACAAAGAAGTAGGGAGGATCATGGGAGGAGTTGGGGGAGCGAAAAACATTATCAAAATATATATTATAAAAATAATTTTAAAAACTAGCATATAAAAATAAATAAAATAGAAACACACACACAGAGGAGTCTATGACAAGCAACCTATTTTCTTGCTCAGCTATAGCATTCCCATTTTCTCTTTCTTTCCAGAAGTTTTGCTTCAAAATAAGTAAAAGATTCATGCAAGCCTGGAGACATGGTTCAATCAGTAATATATATATATATATATATCCTGCCACACAGGCATATTGTCTTGAGTTCAGACCCCCAATATTCATATTAAAAAGTGGGCATGGTGGCCCGTGCCTGTAATCCTAATATGGGAGAGGTAAAAATAAGAGGATTTCTGGGGCTACCTGGCCATTGAGCCTTCCCTAGTCAGTGAATTTCAATTTCAATAAGAGAGTATGTCTCAAAAAACAATGTGGATCATGATTAAAGAAAATATCTTATGTCAACCTCTTCCTGCATGTGTTAATGCACTGGTACACATACTTGTATACCCACAAATACATACATATACATTCAACACACACATATAAAATCATAAATGGATTAATGTGTTAACAAGAAAACATTCTGGTTCTGGGGAACCACAAGAAGCAAGGGATCTCATAGCTGAGGAAATAGATTAATATATACTTAATCTAGGTATACAGTTTATAAATATTATAACTGAGTTGTGTGTTGTTTGCACAAGCATACTGGGCTTGGAGATTTACTGATACAAATCTGACTAGTATTAAATATTAAGACTGTTTGGTGTTTTACATTTGTGGGGACTCAGGTGGGCAGGAGAGAAAGAATACAGCCAGAGCCAAATTTGGCCAGACTTTGGAAGAAGAGACTTGGGCAAAGGACTGAGCTCCAGGAGAGATCTAATGACAGTGGACCTCAGGCTGACAGGAGAGCAATCTGGGCACTCTAGAGGGACAAAGCCAGCATTTGTGGGAGAGGCATTGGCTAGCAGACTGGTGGCTGCTGGTCCCAGAGCATAGCCAGATAAAGCATGTTTTTTTTTTTTAATTACATGCAATGGATGTTGTTAGAGTACCTGTGTAGCATGCATGGAGCTGTCTCAAATCTAGCACTGCATAAACCAAGGATGGTGGCATATACTTTTAATTCTACCACTCAGAAGGTTCAGATCCTGTGCCATATTGCCAGCAGCTGATCCTGTGCTACAGCTCTCCATACACAAATACTGCCAGGAAAGAGCTGGTCTCCCAGGAGTGCTGGCAAGCCTGCGAGCACAGGTAAGACCACAACTTCTGTTCAAATTCCTGGCCCAAGATGGACCCACACAGAGTCATCAGGACACAGGAACCAAGGAACAGCCAGCGACAGGATCCTTCCAGTTTCCATTTGCACCCCAGAGCTGACCCTGTGCCACTGCTCTCCATACCCAAATTCCTCCCAGAGAGATCTGGATTCCCAAGAGTACTGACACAGAGGCTTTTAGGAGGGACAGCTACAGTAATGGACGGCAAGTTTCAGCTGACATCAGAGATAATCAGATGGTGAGAGTCAAGCACAAGAACCTTACCCACAGAAACCGAGGCTACTTGGAATCATCAGAACCCAATTCTCCCACCACAGCAAGCCCTGGATATGCCAAAACACCTGAAAAGCAAGACTCTGATTTAAAATCATATCTCATGATAATGAAAGAGGACTTTAGGAAGGACATAAATAACTCACTTAAAGAAATACAGGAGAAAAGTGGTAAATAGGTAGAAGCCTTTAAAGAGGAAATACAAAAATTCCTTAAGGAAAACAAAACCAAACACATGAAGGAATTGAACAAAATGATCCAGGATCTAAAAATGGAAATAGAAACAATAAAGAAATAACAAGAGGAGACAGCACTAGAGAAAGAACACCTAGGAAAGAGACCAGGAGACATGGACTCAAGCATCACCAACATAATACAAAAGATAGAAGAGAGATCTCAGATGCAGAAGATGCCATAGAAAACATTGACACCACAGTCAAAGAAAATGCAAAATGCAAAAAACTCCTAACCCAAAACATCCAGGAAATCCAGGATACAATGAGAAGACAAAACTGAAAGATAATAGGTATAGAAGAGAACAAACATTCCCAACTTTAAGGGCCAGTAAATATCTTCAACAACATTATAGAAGAAAACTCCTCTAACCTAAATAGAGAGATGCCCATAAACATACAAGAAACCTACAGAACTCCAAATAGATTGGACCAAAAACGCATTTCCTCCCATCACATAAGAGTCAAAACACCAAATACACAAAACAGAGAAAGAATAATAAAAGCAGTAAGGGGAAAAGGTAAATTAACACATAAAGGCAGGCCTTTCAGAATTACACCAGACTTCTCACCAGAGACTATGAAAGCTAGAAGATCCTGGGCAAATGTTACACAGACCCTAAGAGAACACAAATGCCAGCCCAGATTACTRTACCCAGCAAAACTCTCAATTACTGTAGTTGGCGAAACCAAGATATTCCATGACAAAAATAAATTTACTCAATTTCTCTCCACAAATCCAGCCCTACAAAGGATAACAGATGGAAAACACCAACACAAGGAGGGAAACTACACCCTAGAAAATGCAAGAAGGTAATCGGTTTTCAACACACCTAATAGAAGAAAGGCAGGCAAACATAAAAACAACATCAAAAATAACAGGAAGGAACAATCACTATTCTTTAATATCTCTTAACATCAATGAACTCAATTTCTCCCCAAAAAGACATAGACTAACAGACTGAATATATAAACAGGATCCAGCATTTTGCTGCATACAGGAAATGCACCTCGGTGAAAGAGACAGACACTACCTCAGAGTTAAGGGCCAGAAAAAAAATTTCCAAGCAAATGGTCCCAAGAAACAAGCTGGAGTAGCCATTCTAATATCAAATAAAATCAAATTTCAACTAAAAGTTATCAAAAAAGAAAAGGAAGGACACTTCATAGACATCAAAGTAAAAAATACCCAAGAGAACTCTCAATTATGAATATCTATGCTCCAAATGTAAGGGCATGTACATTCAAAAATTACAGCAAACTTTACTAAAGCTCAAAGTACATATTGCACCTCACAGAATAATAGTGGGAGACATTAACACACCACTCCCATCAATGGACAGATCATGGAAACACAAAGTAAACAGAGACACAGTAAAACTAAGAGAAGTTATGGCCCAAATAGATTCAACCGATATCTATAGAACATTTCATCTTAAAACAAAAGAATATACCATCTTCTCAGTACCTCATGTTACCTTCTCCAGAATTGACCTTATAAAAGACAAACCATGAAAGCCTGAATGTGGGCAAGTATAAGGTTATAAGTCCTTGGGACAAGGGGACATTGAAAAGTTCACACCTTGCTATTTTTCCCTAAAGGGTCCCAGTATATACCCATAGGAGAGAAAGTGTCTTACTGATTGGCAGGTAGGAAACAGTTCCTTGTATGTATTGTGTTTCTGTTGCTGTTCTGTGTTGTTTTGTTTTGTTTTGGTCAACTTGATGCAGGCTAGAAAGMCAGAGGAAACATCAATGGAATTGAATAGAAAATTCCTCCATAAGATTAGTCTGTAAGTAAGTTTGTGGTGCATTTTCCTGACTAGTGATTGATGTCAGAGGGCCCCAGCCCCTGTGAGAGGTGGTACCCCTGGGTAGATAGTCCTGGGAAATATAATAAAAGTATCTGAACATGATCATGGGAGCAAGCCACTACGCAATGTTCTCCTATGGTCTCTGCTTCAGCCCCTACCTCCAGGTTCTTGACTTGACTTCCCTCAGTGATGGAGCAATAGACTGTGATATGAAAGCGAAAGCCAAAATAAACCATTTCTTCCCCAAGTTGCTTTTGCTCATGGTGCTTATCACAGTAATAGACAGTAAACTAGGAAATGCTACTTCCCATAGCAAACAAAAGCCTTACTCTCTTTGGTATACAAAAGTGTAGCCTGATGGCAGAATCAGAGTTCTTTTGGAGAAAGAAAATTGCTCCTGGGATTATGTGAGGACTGTCCGAAATATTTAAAGGCTAAGTCCTCTCRCCTAGTCTCATAATGCCTTCCTAATGCTGGAGTCCATCAGAATGCTAGAATATTCTTTTTCTCATATACCTACTATCACCACAACACTAACAGCTGCCATATAAAAATAAAAATATGATAGAAATGAGGGAATTAAGAGAGTGGGGCAATGAGAAGATCAAAACACAGTGGAAAGTAAGCATCAGTCTGAGAAGCCCATCTCCTTATTACATTAGTTATCTCTCATGCTATAGACAAAGGAGGAAACAGTCAAGCTTGCTCTCAAGCAGTAGATAATTTTGTCTTCATAACATATATGATTGCATAACATACCCCATTTTAATTAATTCAAGGGCATTTCAAAAGGCAAAACAACAAGAGAAGCCACAAAAATTCAGATGCCATCTCAATTATGAAAAAAGTGAAAGAAACAGGGAAAGTATTATGATTAATATATTGAAGACTCCAACTTAAAAGGACAAAGATGTAGCTCAGGGGTCGAGTGCTTGTCCAGCATATGTTGAGACTCTAGATTCTGTTGCCAGTCCTCCTCCAAACAAACGGAAATGACAGACACATTTCCAAAAGAAAAAAAATCATATATGTGTGTAAGTATGTATGTATGTGTGTATGCATGCATGCATGCATGTATGTATGTATGTATGTATGTGTGTATGCATGTATGTATGTATGTGTGTGTGTATGTATGTATGTATGTATGTATGTATGTATGTATGTATGTACATACCTTCATTGTGAAGCTCAGGCTATCTTTGAATGCATGATCTTCATGCCTCACTCTTCCAAGTGCTGAGCTTACAGGAGTAAGCCACACCGGATTGATAGTTGACATTAGAAGGAAAAAATGGGAATAGTTAGTGAAAAAATATTTAATACTACCAGTGAAAACTATAATAACACAGATACAAACTCATCCTTCCCTAGTGCTCATTCCCTGTCATAATGGACTGTTTGTTTTGCATTTGAGCAAGAGTAAATCCTACCTCTCTTAAATAGATTCTATCACATAATGTGCCATAGCAAAATGAAAGGTGATTTGGAAAATGGGAGTTGAATCCATATTCCAAAATGATTGAAGGGAAGAGGCTCATGAAACCCACCTCTGAGGGGTTGTTGGCAGTGGCTTGCTGCTGAGTGAGGAAGAGTCGGTGTTCATTGGGAGTTGGCAACTGGTTGGTTAACCATGTTCCAGTGGATGTTTCCACACCCATGGATATATAGGTAACACAAATTGGAGTTAGTGGGTTATGAAAACAATCAGCAGCAGAGTACATGGGTTGGGAGGGTGATATGGGTGGTGGTCAGAAGGAGGAGGTAGATGCGGAATATACAAAAAAATAAGAACAAGACCTGCAAATGAGGTATGAGGTCACTGCTGTGGTCAACATGACCATCTGATTGATGTACAGGTATTCAGGATTGGCTTGTGAGAGGAAGTAGATGAGGTTATGTAGCTGCAGAGTACTGAAGCCTTGGAATATTGTAAGCAGGGCAGAATGAACCATTCTAGTGGAAAATGTAGAATGCTTATAAAAGGGGCAGACTGTTTATGAGTCTGCTACTTCTAGTATATCTGGAAAGGATAAGGAATTTGGTTATGTTCCGGTTATGTCCTTGAAGGTCCAAGTGATGCTGAAATTTAAAAGTGGTAGGTTAAGTTGTTTGGTGGAGAACACTTTAAGCTAGCAGAGCAATCAGGCTTGGTACTCTTAATCTGATTTATAGTAATAGAGAGCAGTGGTTGAATCAAAAAGACTTGAAAAATGTGGGGTTTGATGAGGAGCAGAGCCATGAACCTTGCAAAAGTTGAGGACAGAGTGGGTGCAGACAAGTGGCTGTAATTGTTTGATTGATGCCATTAAAGAGAACGTAGGCAATTTGCTCCAAAGTTGAAAAGGTGCCCGGAACTAAGACTTCACCAACTGAAAACTCTAGACTATGAAAATGGAAATGGATTTGAAAAACGTCCATTTATACAGAGGGAACTTGAGAACATATGGACTCCAGAATGGTCTTCTCAAACAGAAGTACCAAGGAAAATGTTTCCTCTAGTTCCAACAGGCAAGCAGCACTCACAATCCACTACAGCTGTGGTGGAGAGGGCCAGTGTACATTTCAAGCTGGAAGGAGAGCTTTGTATCCTTCATGAGGTACTGGCTTTTGCACATGTAGACTCCACGGTCTCAAGGTATAGAGTCATCTACAGAGTTTTTAGGAAGTGTCCGAGGTCAGGCAATATGCAGTAGGATCACACTACTGACCTTCAAGGAGCAGTTGGGATGCTGTTGCATGGATGCGTGAAGTTGACACCTAATTTGTAGTAAAGATCCGAAGACATTGGAGATTCTAGGAATGTGGCGCCTCGGCCAAAGAAAGCTGTAGGAACTGAGTGAAGTCAGTCTACTCTAGGTTTAAGGCAAAATGGATAGGCTTAACTCTATTGAATGTCAGGCATTTCTTCCACAATCTCCAGATGCCACATTCAGAGCTACAGGGTTTGGCACCTGCCCTGCTGGGTTTTGGTCTTTCTCTGGTCTGATTTTTCTCCTGCTATGACCAATTTTTCACTTTTGGAATAGAATGTCTACCCTCCTGTGCCATTGTGTTTTGGAAGTATAAGATATGATTTTTATTTTCTCAGGACTCACAGTTAAGAGATTATCCTGAGTCCCAGAAAAGTCTTTGGACTTTTAAACAGTATTGAAACTATGATTATAGTGACTTTTGAAATGCTGGTTATATTATAAGATGGCCGTGAAGCTGTTGGAGACAGGGAGTATATGTTAAAATATGAATGTGAAATCTTTGCCACAGGCTTATATGTTAGAAATTTGGCCCTCAGAAGGTGGATCTATTTTGAGGGATTGTGGAACCTTTTGAGTATAGGACCTGCCTGGCAAGCACAGATATTTAGGTACAGGCCTTAAGTGTTATAGGTAAGCTCCACTTTTGCTCTAGTTTTCTGCTTCCTGTCTGCTGTCACAATGCAACTGGCAACATCACACTCACAACTGCCATAGCTGGGAAGCTACTCTCACCTCCAAGTCTTGCTTTCCATAATATACTGTTCCCTCTCAGATTATGAGTAAAAATAAATTATTTCTCCTGAAAGTTTTGTAAAAGGTATTCTAATGTTCTAATGGGAAAGGTAACTAATCCAATAGTCATTTCATCTTCACAATGCTTATAAAAAAGAAGTTCTTGTTCTTGGGATAAAGCCCAATGGTGACCAATGAGATGCCTCAGTGGACAAAGGTAACTGCTGTACAAGTCAACCTGAATGTGATTTCCAGAATCCATATAAAGGTACAAAAGGAATACCAACTATACAATGTATATTTTGACCTCTACACACATGCCATAGCATGTGCAGTCCCCTATACATATGCATCATGCACAGAACACTAATAATATAAAAGTACTTATTAAAAGCAAATAAAATCATAGTGAAGATGTTCTTCTAAATGCTCACTAATTAGACACAAAACAGGCAAAGRAAAATGATCTTGATGATAGGTTTAATAATTTAATTAGTGATCTTGATAATAGCTTTCAACTGAAATATAAAACAAAATGAAAAAAGTAGCAAGCAAGATACAAGATTAGACAGAAGCACATGGTTTAACAAATTTAATTAATTACAAAACAAATTAATGAAATTCCATAAGGAAAAGAAAGTAAAGAATGAAGGGAAATATTTGAAGATAGTATAAAATAATGGCTGACATTTCCTAAAATTAATGACACATCTGAGAGATGTAGAAAAAAAATAAATGTTACTCCTACCCTATGTAGGAATACATTTGTATACAATACATCTATTATAATAAATGATCATAAACCAGCTGGGAATCAGGTGGTCAAACATTTAAGCCACTGAGGGATGGAATAGGCATGACCTTGTGGAAGAAGCATGTCACTGCATGTAGGCTTTTAGGTTTCAGATGCTCAAGCCTTGTCGAGTGTCTTTCTGCTAATATGGATGTAGACCTCCCAGCTACCTCTCCAGAACCATGTGTGCTTGGATTCTGCCATGCTTCCCCATACCTATGACGATAACAGACTAAACCTAAGTAAATGTTCTGCCACAGTTATGGTGTCTCTTCACTGCAATAGAAATCCTAAGTAAGATACTTCCTTCCTTACCTACCTACCTACCTGCCTGCCTGCCTGCCTGCCTGCCTGCCTGCCTGCCTGCCTGCTTGCTTACTTAACTTATGTGTATATATGTGCCTGTATGAGTTTATGTACACTATAGACCTTCAGGTTTTTGCAGAGGCCTGGAGGCATTTCAGATCCTCTGGGACTGAAATAATAGGTGATAATGTATGTGCTGAGCCCTAAACATGGAAAAGCTGTAAGCACTCTCTCCATACCTACTAAACATGTTTGTTTTTTTAAAATAACGCCTGTGTAATAACTCCTTGCTTCATTTCTTCTGGACCTAAACCACACCTTTCTACTTTGGGTCTCTACGAATCTTGCAATTTTAGTTATCTCACATAAGTGAAACCACAGATTATCTGTTAGCATGTTAACATTCCTTCTAGGCTCCACCCAACATTTACTTAGCAACAGCCAGGTAAAACCATGGCTTGCTATTAAAAAAACTGTTTGGCTTCTCTTGTGCTCTCTGACCCCTCTCTCTGGCCTCTCTTCTCTCCCCCTCTCTTTCCATGTGTCCCTGGACAGTCTCTCTCTCTCTCTCTCTCTCTCTCTCTCTGTCCTTCTCTGTACCCCTTCCTTTCTCTGCCTCTTTTCACTGTTCAACCTCCTTCCCATGCCCCCAAATAAACTTGATTTTATACTAGACCCATTGTATGACTGGTTCTTGGGAGGGAAAATGCCTCATCACCCCTCCTGCCACATCATACCTCATTTTACAAAACATCATTGGTGCTGAGAATTTGATTTGTAAATTCAATAGTCCTTGGTTGTGCCATCACATGGACTTTCCAGCCATCTGATCACTAGATTTCTTCATCCAAACACCAGTGAATTGGTAAGCTATCCCACTGGTCATCATAAATGGTCCCTGGTCCTGAAGGAGGCCTGTTGAGCTCCAGGCTACCCTCTGGTGTCCTTACGGGCAGAAATATTCACAGTAATCATGGCTGGTCCTTCTCCCTGACCTCAAACCTTAGGACATCTTCCCTTGGATGAAATTTCTCTCTTCTGTAGGCACAGTTCCTCTCTCTTTGCTGGAAAATCCCAGTACTAGGTAATCTAGTCTCTCTTGGACACTAGCCCTCAGCCCCTAGTTTCCTTATAACGACCTGGTAATCTAGCCTGGATTTTTGCTTGGTTATTAAATCTATCTTTGGGACTCAGCTGGCAGTTGAATAATAACCTATTCTCACTCAATGGATATGTCTTCAACATTAATTCCAGTATCTCTCCTAGGCTTAGAGACTTCCAAATTCACACACTAAATTTGACCCCAATACCCACTCTACATGGCCACTTAACAACACTTTCAAAACTTTTACAACTCTTACCAGTGATCCAGAAAATGAAAGATTTCCTATGAACACAGGCTTTTCTCTACCTTTGCTCTGAACCTCTTTATTCTACCTATTTCCCAACTAAATTCCTAYCCTTGATTCAGCTAGCTCAGTCTACTCCCTACTTCTTCAACTCCAAAAACACTCTCCAGGTTTTGTTTCAGACATAACTCATTCTCACTCTTATTCTCACTCCCCTACCTGGTGTCCTAGTCTGCTGCACTGCCACTACCAACCATTTGCTCCAATGGGTAGTCTTAAAATTCTACTTCCTAGAAACTTCTTATCTCTGATTTCTTTCACTTCTAATCTGTACCAACTCTAAGTCAGCTGTGGTGGGAGAAGGACCAGATGGTTGCCAAGCTGTGACATGTACCACCCTCAGACTTGCTGCAACCACTCAGACCCACATGATAGAAGACACTGCCTGCAGTGACAGATATCCTCATCTGCATATAATTCCCTGCCCACAGGGCAAAACATGTCTATTTGTTTCTTCATATGTCTATTTGTCTCTATTTGGATACATAGCAATGCTTCTGTAAATAAATGCCATTCCATTCTAAGATATAATACATGACTTTCCACCACAGATGCAGCTGTAGCTTCAGCACCTTTCTTAGCTAAGGGAGGTCACATGGCTGGCTGTAGCTTCAGTGCCATCTTAGTTGAAGGTAGTCGCATGATTGTCCACCATTTTTGTTATGGGCAGTCCCCACTTCACTGCCTTCTTACTTGAGGAGAAAAACACKATTTAAGAAAAAGTCTCAAAAGACACTTTTCCATTAAGATAAGATTTTCATATGGTTTCTATCCTGCATCAGTAAATAATAATTTAATATTACTTTAAAGGTTTACAATATTTAAAAAGTTAAAGTTCACTGCCTTAAAGATATCTTTAGCCTTGGTTTTGCTACAATATACACTCTTTGTTTGCTAGATACAATTTTGAGCAAATAATTAAAAACAGACACAAATTATCTAACCAGATATGCTTAATAGATACTAGCTCTCAATCTTGTCAGAAATCTGCTAAATATAACATTAAATGTTTAAGCTTACTATAACAGATAGAGACTCCCAAATCCTAACAGTGACCTTCTCCCACTGCCCTAAGGTCTCCAAGAAGATATGAGCAAAGCGACAAAGGACTATACCTGGAATGTGGTATGATAACCACCAAGACTGCTCCATTGCCTTTCCACTGCCAGAGCTCAGCCTAAACTGTAGACAAACAGAGGACACCCAGAGAATTAGATGTCTCATAATGCCTAAGACAAGGTAAGTTATTTCTCCCATAATCCTCCTCTACAGGAACAAAAAGCTTCTCATCTTCTGGGTCTGATAGYCAGACTACCTTGCCTAAGGTGTGATGAAGACCACAGTGACCTGGGAGAACTCTTTAGGTAGTGGACTATAGATCAACCACTGTAATTTTAATTAATATTTAGCATCTAGATAATTTATTTTTCCCAGATTTCTGATTACACTGACAACTAAGCTAACTACAGCTTGACAGTTAGAAAACAGACAGCTAGCTTCTTAGCCCCAAGACAATCCACCACTGAATTAGCTGCTCATTAGTCAGTTTGTTAACTAGCTAAGATTATCAGATCTTTTACCAAAAAGACAAGTTTGCCTTACTCCAAGGCTTCATGATAAAAGATACACAAGTTCAGATGTAACCTTTCACAGATGTAACCTTCTGCTACTTCCTCATCTAAACTCAGTTTGCAATGACTAAATGTTTCATATTTCCTTCCCTTGCTGTGCCAAAGTTATATTGAGACTTCAAAGGTTTAAAATCCTAACATTAACCCATGGAGTTCTTATAAATTAACCTAACCCTTTCATAATCACAAGTTCAAATTTTAAGTTTCCTTTGGCTATCTTCTGACTATAGACTTAAAGTGCTTCTCATGCTAAAGCTACACTATCGGCTATCATAGTTACTACACATTTAAGCTTCATTTAGTTATCATCTAACTATAGACTTGAGGCATTTCTCATGTGAGATCTATATAACCAACTCTAGTAATCATAAGGTCAAAATTTTAAGCTTCCTTTAATTGTTTTTTAAATGTAAATTTAAAAATGTTTCCCATTATGCTAAATTTATGTTTATTCAGCCTCCTAGACAGAGGGAAAAAATAGCCTTCTTGCCCCTTCTGCACCAGAAATGATTCTGTCTTCCCTAAGCTCACCTTAAAGACTGTTCATGTTGTTAACAAAGAAGAAGGAAGGAAGGGCCCCTGACTCTGGAAAGGCTTAATGCAGAAGTGTAGGGAAATACCAGAACAGGGAAGAGGGAAGGGGTGAATTGGGGAACAGGGGGAGGGAAGAGGGCTTGTGGGACTTGCAGGGAGGGGGAGCCTGGAAAGGGTGAAATGATATGAAATGTAAATTAATATATATAATAAAAAAAGTACAGTCAGGCAAGTTGTGTTGTGAAGTACAGACACTGTTATTAATTTATAGYTGCTCATGACTGCTTAGTCAGAAAGTCACACAGGTATACTAAAAAATTTGATACTATTTTATTGCTTGATTCTAATTCCTACATGCAATGTCATTATTATAAATGTTATAGTACTGGTTAGTTATTTTCTGTATATTTGTCATTATGCATAAGGCATACAGCCTATAAAATGTGAGGGGCACACAAGGGGTAAGTGAGATAAATTATGACAAATAAAGATTTCCTTTCTTTATTAGATTCAGAGAAAAGAAGGCAATGTGTACACAAGTCCACAAGCAACTTCTCAAATTTCTGAAGCTCCAAAAAAGAAGTATTTCATAAATATAAATAAATAAATAAATAAATAGATAAATAAATAAATAAATAAATAAATAAATAAATAAATAAATAAAAGCTCCAGGAAACCTACTCATATCTAAGTCTCATGGACCAGACAGAATCCATCTGGATAAGTATACTTGCCAAGAAATAACCTAAGATCCCAGCCTCTACCTATTCCAGAAGGTGGGATTCTTCCCCTGTTCCCTGCCTTTTGGGAATCCCCTCACCACCAAGACCTAAGGATTTCAAATGTACACCTAAGAAAAAGTTTTTCTCCCAAGCCTACTTAACTTTCTTTTCTGCTTCTAGTATGTGTATGTGTTTCAGTATCTTGCCAAGTCCAGGCATTTACTCAAAGCCTACATCCAGAACAGCTCCAGGGAAGCAATCCACAGATGCTCCAGTATACTCTCCCAGACACTTCTGCTGGACCTTAACTTCCTACCCACAGATGGTCTTCACAGAACCTGAACAACAAGAAAATAGCTAACTCTCCTAAACTTGACCAACATTTCCATCCCCATTTCCTTAGGTCTCCCAGAGACACATCACCACAAAGTCTACAAGAAACAACTAAAGATCACAATGACCCTATTCCTGCTTCAACACATTCTAATCTCTCATTCTTTAATTAAACCAAAATGGAGGACTGTTAACATGTCATCATTCCTTCTAGGCTTTGCCCAACAGTTACCTAGCAACAGACAGGTAGGAGCACTGCTTGCTATTAAAAAGACTGTTTGGCTTCTCTACTGCTCTCTGACCTCTTTCTCTTGTCCTTTCACCCCTCTCCAGGTATTCCTGGACAGCCTCTACCCACCCTATTCTTCTCTGTCCCCTCTCTTTCTCTGCCTCTACTTCCTTCTCAACACCTCTTCCCATGTCCCCAGTTATACTTCATTTTTACTAAAACCATCATATAACTGGTACTTTGTGGGGGGACATGCTTCAGCATGGGCCTGCTAAGGCACCTCCTCCTGGCATATAATATTGAGTTTTTTAAAACATATCAGTATTAATATTTTCACCTAACATAATGTTTTGATGTTCTCTTGAGATTTGCCTACTTCATAGCACATGTAAGAATTTCTTTCCATTTAAAGGAACATTATGGTCTGTACTGGAAGGTGATCCTGTGCCACAGTGCTCCATACTCAAATACCACTGGGAGAGAGATGGTCTCCCAGGAGTGCTAACAAGGCTGTGAGCACAGGTAAGACCATCACTTCTGATCAAATTCCTGGCCTAAGAGGAACCTGCTCAGAGCTKTCAGAACATTGGAATCAAGGAACAGCCAGGGACAGGATCTTTCTGGGTTCCATTTGCACCTTGGAGCTGACCCTGTGCTATAGCTCTCCATATCCAAATTCCTCCTAGAGAGAACTCCCAGGCATACTGACAGACAGGCTTGCAGGAGGAACAGATCTCAGTCAGAGACAATACTAGCTAACAGAAGAGATAACCAGATGGCAAGAGTCAAGTGCAAAGACCTTACCAACAGAAACCAAGGCTACTTGACATCAACAAAACCCAGTTCTGCCATGACAGTGAGCCCTGGATAGCCCAACACATGAGAAAAGCAAGACTCTAATTTAAAATTACATTTCATGAAGATGATAAAGGACTGTAAGAGGGACATAAATAACTCCCTTAAAGAAATACAGGAGAACACAGGTAAAGAGGTAGAAGCCCTTAAAGAGGAAACACAAAAATCCATTAAGGAATTACAGGAAAACTCAACAAAACCAGTGAAGGAATTGAACAAAACCATACAGGATCTAAAAATGGAAATGGAAACAATAAAGAAATCACAAAGGGAGACAACATTGGAGATAGAAAACCTAGGAAAGGAGTCAAAGATGCAAGCATCACGAAAAGAATACAAGAGATAGAATCTCAGATGCAGAAAATGCCATAGAAAACATTAACACCACAGTCAAGAAAATGCAAAATGGACAAAGCTCCCAACCCAAAACATCCAGGAAATCCAGGACCCAATGAGAAGACAGAACCTAAGGATGATAGGTATAGAAGAAAGTGAAGATCGCCAACATAAAGGACCACTAAATATTTTCAACAAAATTATAGAAGACAACTTCCTTAACCTAAAGAAAGAGATGCCCATGAATATACAAGAAGCCTACAGAACTCCAAATAGATTGGACCAGAAAAGAAATTCTTCCTGTCACATAAGAGTCAAAACACCTAATGCACAAAACAAAGAATTTTAATGGCAGTATGGGACAAAGGTCAAGTAACATATAAAGGCAGGCCTATCAGAATAACAGCAGACTTCTCATCGTAGATTATGAAAGCTAGGAGATCCTGGGCAAATATCATATAGCCCCCAAGAGAACACAAATGCCAGCCCAGATTATTATACTCAGCAAAACTCTGAATTACCAGAGATGGAGAAACCAAGATATTCCACGGCAAAAACCAATTTACCCAATTTCTTTCCATAAATCCATCCTTACAAAGGATAATAGATGGAAAACTCCAACAAAAGGAGGGAAACTRCATCCTAGAAAAAGCAAGAAAATAATCTTCTTTCAACAAAACCAAAAGACTGATAGCCACACAAATATCAAAATAACATCAAAAATAACAGAAAGCAACAATAATTATTCCTTAATATCTCTTAGCATCAGTGAACTCAATTCCCCAATAAAAAGACATAGACTAACACACTGGATACATAAACAGGACCCAACATTTTGCTGCATACAGGAAATGCACCTTAGTGTCAGAGACAGACACTACCTCAGAAAAAGGGCTAGAAAAAAATGTTCCAAGCAAATGTTCCCAAGAAACAAGCTGGAATAGCCGTTCTTATGTTGAATAAAATCAGTTCTCAACAAAAAGTTATCAAAAAAAAAAAAAGGATAAGGAAGGACACTTCATACTTATAAAAGAAAACAAAATCTACCAAGAAGAACTCTCAGTACTCAACATCTATGCTCCGAATGCACAGGTACCCACACTCATAAAAAAAATAAAACTTTCACTAAAGCTCAAAGTACACATTGTACCTCACACAATAAGAATGGGAGACTTCAACACCCCATAACCATTAATGAACAGATCATGGAAATAAAAACTAAACAGAGACACGATGAAACTAACAAAAGTTATGGCTCAAATGGATTTAACAGATATCTATGGAACATTTCATCCTAAAACAGAAGAATATACCTTCTTCTCAGCCCATCACGGTGCCTTCTCCAAAACTGACCATATAATCAGTCACAAAACAGGCCTCAACAGATATAAGAAGATTGAGATAATCCCATGCATCCTATCAGATCACCACAGACTAAGGCTGTTCTTCAATAGCAATAAAAAACAACAGAAAGTCCACATACACGTGGAAGCTGAACAATTCCCTAGTCGATGATAACTTTGTCATTGAAGATATAAAGAAAGAAATTAAATACTTTAGAAATTAATGAAAATGAAGGTACAACATACCCAAACTTATAGGATACAGTGAAAGCAGTGCTAAGAGGAAAACTCATACCTCTGAGTGCCTCCAAAAAGAAACTGGTGAGAGCATACACTAGCATCTTTATAGCACACCTGAACACTCTAGAACAAAATGAAGCAAATACTCCCAAGAGGAGTAGATGGCAGGAAATAAACTCAGGACTGAAATCAACCAAGTAGAAACAAAAAGAACTTTACAAAGAATCCACCAAACCAGGAGCTGGTTCTTTGAGAAAAATCAACAAGATAGATAAACCCTTATCCATAATAACCAGAGAGTTCACAAAGTATCCAAATTAACAAAATCAGAAATGAAAAGGGAAATAYAACAACAAAAACTAAGGAAATTAAAAAAAATCATGAGATGCTACTACAAAAACCTATATTCAAGAAAACTTGAAAATGTACAATTTTCTAGACAGATATCAAATACCAAAGTTAAATCAGGATCAGATAAAACATCTAAACAGTCTCATAACCCCTAAAGAAATAGAAGCAATCATTAAATGTCCTCCAAAAAAACAAAAAACAAAACAAAACAAAACAAACAAACAAACAAAAAAACCCAAAAAGCCCAGGACCAAATGTGTTCAGTTCAGAATTCTATCAGACCTTCAAAAAAGACCTAATACCAATACTCTTCAAACTATTCCAGAAAATAAAAACAGATAGAACACTACCAAATTCATTCTATGAAGCCACAGCTACACTGAGTATTTTCCCTTGGAGATGGAGCAGTTTCTGTCTAATAAGGAACTTATCACAATTTCCTTTCATAGAAGACTTCATAAGAGATTTGTTTCTGCTTCTATTATGTTTAATGTTCCAAAAAGATTTTAAAAACTGGTTGAGTGCATATTACTTTTAGCTTCAGAAAATATCATGTATATTTAAGGGGCATTTAACTATTATAGATTATTTTGATAACTTGAAAAATGTCAGTACTGTGTTGTATATTTAAAAATAAATMTTTTTTATTAGTGTAATAATAAAAAAGAATGTGGAAAAATAATAAAATAAAAGAACATTATTATAATGTAGGAATATACTATGATGAACCCTTGAATTTTGAGTTGCCTCTGCCTCTTGGATACTGTGGATAGTGTTATAGTGAACTGTGCAAATCTATGTTAAGTATCCTGATTTGGGTTCTTTTAGTTATATACCTAGAAGTAAACCACCTGGGTCAGATAGAAATCTGATTTATACACTTGGAAGAGCTTTTTTCTGCACGATATATATCGAATTTATGTGTATGTGTATATGTTTCTCTCCGTGTGTATGCTATCTATATACATGCTGGTGCTTGAGGGAGCCAGAAGAGGCTATTGGATTCATTATGAACTGTCTGGTATGCATCCTCGTGGATGTACATTCCATTAGTCACTGAGCCATCTCTCTAGTCTCATCTTTATTCAGTGAGCCATTTTTCTAGCCCAAACTGTAAAAAGTGTGTGTGTGTGTGTGTGTGTGTGTGTGTGTTGCTATTGGAGGCCAAAGGATGGTATTTGATTCCTTGGGGCTATAGTTACAGGTGTTTGTGAAATGCNGACTAGATTGGCAGGCGAGCAAGTCCCGGAGGACATCACTCTGCCTCCCTGGTGTGTTCTAAAATGCCCAGTGATTGATTTATTGATTGATTGTGGTTTCTAGGATGGAACTCAGGTCTTCATGCTTTTAAGGTAAGCACTGTCCTGCCTGATGTGWCTCTGCTGGCCACCTTTGTTGTCCTGGTTGTTGGTATTTTGTTTGTTTGTTTAATTATCTTGAGATGCATAGGAAAGTTTTCTCCAGCACACACTTATGCAATGTGTATTGTCCAGTGTGAGTCCAGGTTCCTGGCAGCCTGTTTCAGGAGGATGCAAGGAATTCTTGGGAAAGGGTTCTCCAAAATGGGTAAGAACCAGACAGAACTGTTTTACACTTAGGGGAGGCTTGATCGCAACTGGTTCTATGGCCATAATTCAGCCTGACTGAGATTTGCAAATATTATTAGAAATAAAAAGGAACAATAATCTAAAAAAAAAAAAAATACTAACTCAGGCAATGAGTTATCTTTGTTTTCTATTGCTACAACACAATACTCCAAGATGGAGTAATTTCTTAAAGAATGAATGTTTATTTGGGCTCCTGGGTTTAGAAGCACGTAAGACAAAGGTTGGGCAGCTACATCTGGTGAAGGCCTTTGTGCTAAACTCATAGTTGAACGTGGAGAAGCAAGTGCGGGCGAGAGAGCCAAGCCTTGGGGGTGGACTTGCTTTGCAACAACGGTATTCACAGTAACTCAGCCTGTGAGAGTCACAGCTTACAACTTGAAGAAAAGCACTGATTCTTTCATGTGGGCCCCACCCCGTGACCAAACATCTCCCACCACCGGACACCTCCCAACACTGCCGCCTCGAAGAGCGAAGCTTCACCATGAATTTTGGTGGGAACAAGCTATATTCACACTATAATGAGAACACTCACCCCATTAAAAAACAAATAAACAGGCTGGCACATAGCAGCACAAGCCTGTAAAACCGGCGCTCAGAAGGATCAAGAGATTGAGACCAGCCTGGGCAATATAACAAGACCCTGTCTCAAAACAATAATTGCGTAAGAAAATCCTGCGGAGCAGAGGGAGAATCATACAGTACATCCTGTGTGCATTCCCGGAGGCTGCTACGACACGTAACTGCAACCTGGGGGTGGGGGGTGGGAAGGGGGGGTGGGGAGGGGGGTGGAGAGGGGGGGCCTCAGCATAGAAGTGTGCTCTCACAGCTCTGGAGGCCAGAGGCCAGAGTCAGGGCATCAGCACCAGAGCTCCTAGGTGCCCTCGTACAGAAGCCATGCTTGCCTCTTGATCTTTCCATACTTGGCCAGGCACCATTTTGGTYGTGTGTCTATGTTCTTGCCACCCTGTCTTTACATACCTTCTCTTCTGTATGTAGGGACCGTCTCCATGTCTATCTAATAAACAGACATACAAGATCCCCCTGGACAGCATGGACCAAGCACTTCATGGCCAGATCCTTACGTCTGTCACATCTGCCAGGGTTCTTCTTGTTTCCTAATAAGGTAGCGTGGACAGATTCTGTGATTTTTATGGGGGCCATTTCTTGGCCTGTGACACTGTTCTTACAACCCAATGACAGTAAAGGGAGGATGACAGGCTCCCACGAGGAAGGATGATGTGTTCCCACCACAGCCCTGTGCTTTAGCAACGCAGAGTGACAATGACGCGGGTCCTGACAACGGAGCCCAGTGACATTGCAACTGAGCTGACTTAACTACACAGATACAAGGGGGGTCTGGAAAGATGGGTCAGTAGATAAGAGCCCACACTGCTCTTCAGAGGACCCAGGTTTGGGTATTAGCACCCACATCCAGCTCCAGATAAGACATTTCTAGGACCCACTCCAGCTTTGAGAGTATCTGCACTCCTGTTCACATATCCCTACACACACACACACACACACACACACACACACACACACACACTGAAAAGTAAGAAATGAATATTTTTTAAGATGCAAGGGAAGCTCCTTTGAGCATCTAGAAAGATTTAAAGATGAGAGGGGGAAGTGTCTACAGAGGGCTAAGGTCCTGTCATTTGGAAGGGATAGAAAGAGATTCCCAGAATCCTCTCTGGTTGTGGCTGTGAATCTGGCAGCTCAGCAYCATCCAAGAGCTTCATCTCCCAGCATCTTAGGGAACATTGTGCCATGCCTCCTGGGGAACAGCCAGAGTAGTAGTGTCTGCCAAGGCTACACAGCCCGAGCCCRGGCAGCTTGATTGATTGATTGGGGTGGATAAGAAGGGCGTGTCCCATTCCTGGCCAGGACCAGTTTCAAAGTCAGCCCTGCAGGATCTCACACTAACTTGGGCTCTGGAAATACAGGACTGAAATGGGAAAACAACACAACAAAATGTAACTAAACAAAAACTGCTTGTGCCAGGCCTGAGCCAGAAACACCAGCAATTCTAGGGTGGAGGACAGTGCTATAGACGGACGGGACGCCGAGGTGAGAGCCAACATGGCGGCTGTCCTTCAGGAAGCACAGCTGTGGGCAGGCAAGGGATACAGGCAGGGCAGGACAGGGTTCTGGCCGTGTTACCAAAGCTGAGAATTTGGAGTCAACAGCTGAGTTCTCTCGGAGCAGAGCCTGAGCTTTGATTTTGGCTTGGACCTGGGGCAAGGCAGAAGCTACAAGTACAGATTATGACACTGCCTTCGCCCTGCCTGGTTGGCCTTACTAATCGTCCCATTTGCACCTCCCATCGGTCCATCTGTCCGGCACTGAGGTGGTTCCTGCTACACCAGGCCCTGTCTTGTGGGGCTCGCCCACCCCTCACTGGCTGTGCTTCTGCAGCTGTGGGTTTGGCTTTGAASGAGGTGAGACTATTAGGAGACTGTGATGGGGAGGAAGGACTGCGTAGGGAGGAGATAAAAGTCTCAAGAAAGACACAACTTGTGCCTGCTCATTCTTGGTATCTGCAATTGTTTCCAGCTGGAATATGGCTACTTCTCTGTGTGAGAGATAANAACACTCCTCAGGAACTTGTGAAGCTGGCCCACCTCTACTATAGGGGTCATTTCCTCTATTGCTGGAAGAAGGGACAAATGGCTCTCTGTAGTCCCTATTATCATCCCAAGATACATACTAGTCTCCAGGGCCCCTTACTTTCACAAGTGCCTGTTTCACAGTTCAGAGTCCATGCTGGCATCCCACCCTAAACCTCTTCAGCTTATAGCCTTCTTGTAGCCCAACTACTCAGTTTAATAATCATGCTAGTTTAGATATGTGTCTCTCTCTTTTGTCCCCACTCTCTTTCTCTTCATCTCTCCAGTGCCCCCAGGCCTCTCTATCTCCAACCCACATACTGCTTTTCATATTGTCAGTACCATTTTACATTCTAATAAATAGTAGACAAAGATACTTCCTATCCACTAACTTGTCATTTCAACTGTTATTCCCTCCCTGTTTTACTCTAACGGACATCCTAAGGGGTGAGCTCTCATTGTGGTTTTGATTTTCATCTCCATAGGGGTTAATGATATCAAACATCTGTTCATGCATTTATTTCCCATTTGTGTATCTTCTTTGGAATCCTCTTTATTCAAGCCATTTGCACGTTTTAAAAATCTACTTTATACATTTTATTCTCATGACATTCCATACTTAAATGATTTTATGGACATTTATAGTTTAAAACTTTTATTATAAATAAGAAGAGCAGTGTGCAATAAACATGTTTCTGTACACTTATTTGTGTACATAGGAAAGTTAATTTACATATATGTATTACATTAAGAATGATGAGACATTTAAAAGGAAATCACACATATAATATCTATAAGTAATGAAGAAATAGAATCAGGCTTAAAGAGTAGCTGCAGTTTCTATTTGATGAATCCTGACAGACAGTTATCTAAAATGGCAATACCTATTTTCACCACTGTCTAAAATATTATGAATAGTAATTTCCCTATACCCTTGTTATAAATATGTTTAGAATATTACTTCTTTTGGGAGATGGGAAATATCTTGTTCAGAAATCTATAATTATAAAATATTTAAACATATGATCTTAGTTAGGGTTTTGCTTCTGTGAATAAACACTATGAGCAAGGCAAGTCTTATAAAGGACAACATATATTTGGAGTTGGCTTGCATGTTCATTATCACCAAGGTAGGAGCATGGTAGCGTCTAGACAGGCATGGTGTAGACAGAGCTGAGAATTATACATCTTCATCTGAAGGGTGCTAGAGGAAGACTGATTTCCAGGTAGCTACAACAAGGATCTTAAGCCCACACCCACATGACACACCTACTCCAACAAGTCCACACCTCCTAATAGGGCCACTCCGGCCAAGCATATACAAACAGCCACATTCCACTCCCTGGCCCCCATAGACTTATTCAAACATATGAATCTATGGGGAACACACCGAAATAGCATAATGAAATATATATTTATTTCAACTTCCAGAGTCTCCATAGTCTATAGCAGTCTCAAGAATGTTAGAAGTCCAAAGTTCAAGGTCTCTTCTGAGATTTATCCAATCACTTTACTGTAATCCCCAAAGCAAGACTGGACACCAGCTGGGCAAATTCCAYACTCTGCATCTCCATGTCTTCAGATCTCCAACTCCCTTTATATCTTTGTTGACTTAAACAAACTTCTTTCTCTGATTTTAGTGGGAATGCTTCAAGTTTCTCTCCATGTACTTTGATGTTGGCAACTGGTCTGCTGTAAATTGCTTTTACTATGTTTAGGTATGGGCATTGAATTCTTGTTCTTTCCAAGACTTTTAGCATGAAAGGATGCTAAATTTTGTCAAATGCTTTTTCAGCATCCAATGAGACGACCATGTGGTTTTTTTTCTTTGAGTTTTGTTTATGTAGTGGGTTACATTGATGGATTTCCATATATTGAACCATCCCTGCATCCCTGGGATGAAGCHAACTTGATCATGGTGAAGGATCGTTTTGATGTGTTCTTGGATTCAGGTGGCAAGAATTTTATTGAGTATTTTTGCATCGGTGTTCATAAGGGAAATTCTTCTGAAGTTCTCTTTCTTGGATCTTTGTGTGGTTTTGGTATCAGAGTAATGGTGGCTTCCAAGATGAGTTGGGTAGTGTTCCTTCTGTTTCTATTTTGTGGAATAGTTTGAAGAGTATTGGT
>BDUI01020784.1:25508-43409 GCA_002335545.1 Apodemus speciosus
TAACTGCCAGTTAAACCATTTGTTGAAAAGGCTATTTTTCCCCCCACTGGATGATTTTAGTCCTTTTGTCAAATATCAAGTGGCCATAGGTGTATGGGTTTGTTTCTGCATCTTCAATTCTATTCCTAGGATGTACCTGCCTATCACTGTACCAATACCATGCATTTTTAAAACACTATTGCTCTGTAGTACTGCTCGAGGACCAGGATACGGATTCCCCTGTTTGTTGTTGTTGTTGTTGTTGTTGTTGTTGTTGTTGTTCCAGAGGAATTTGAATATTGCTTTCTGTAACTCTATGAAGAATTGAGTTGGAATTTTGATGGGGGTTGCATTGAATCTGTATATTGCTTTTGACAAGCTGGCCATTTTTACTATATTAATCTTACCAATCCATGAGCATGGAAGATTTTTCCATCTTCTGAGGTCTTCAATTTCTTTCTTTGGAGACTTGAAGTTTTTGTCATACAGATCTTTGACTTATTTAGTTAGAGTCACACTAAGATACTTTATCTTGTTTTGACTATTGTGAAATAGAAATACAAGATAAAATATTTCTCAGCCTGTTTATCCTTTGAGTATAGAAATACTACTGATTCATTTGAGTTAATTTTATATCCGGGCACATTACTGAAGTTGTCAGAGGTAGGAGTACTCTGGTTAAGTTTTTGGGTTGCTTAAGTATACTATCATATCATCTACAAAGAGTGGGAGTTTGACTTCTTCCTTTAAAATTTGTATCCATTTGACCTCCTTTTCTTGTCTAATTGCTCTAGCTTGAACTTCAAGTACTATATTGTATAAATACGGAGAGGTCAGCCTTGTCTAGTCCCTGATTTTAGTGGGATTGCTTCAAGTCTCTCTCCATTTAGTTTGATGTTGGCTACTGGTTTGCTGTATATTGCTTTTACTATGTTTAGGTATGACCCTTGAATTAGTGAATTTTTCAAGACTTTTAACATGAAAAGATTCTGAATTTTGTCAAATGCTTTTTTTTTTAGGATCTATTGAAATGAACGTGTGTTTTTTTCTTTGAGTCTGTTTATGTAGTGGATTACATTAATGAATTTCCTTATGTTGAACCATCCCTGCATCCCTGTGATGAAGCAAGTCTACTTGATCTTGGTGAATGATCATTTTGATGTGTTCTTGGATTTGGTTGGCAGGAATTTTATTAAGTATTTTTGTGTTGATATTCATAAGGGAAAGTGATCTGAAGTTCTCTTTCTTTATTGGATCTTTGTGTGGATTTGGTGTCAGTGTAATTGTGGCTTCATAGAATGAGTTGGGTAGTGTTCCTTATGTTTTTATTTTGTGAAATAGTTTGAAGAGTATTGGTGTTAGGTCTTCTTCTAAGATCTGATAGAATTCTGCACTAAAACCATCTGGTTCTGTGCTTTTTTTGGATGGGAGTCTTTCAAGGACTGCATCTATTTCTTTAGGGGTTATGAGACTGTTTAGATAGGGATGGGAGTCTTTCAAGGACTGCATCTATTTCTTTAGGGGTTATGAGACTGTTTAGATGATCTATCTGATCCTGATTTAAATTTGGTATTTGGTATCTGTCCAGAAAATGGTCTATTTCATCCAAATTTTCCAGTTGTGTTGAATATAGTCTTTTGAAGTAGAATCTGAAGATTTTTTGAATTTCCTCAGTTTCTATTGTTATATCTCCCTTTTCATTTCTGAGTTTGTTAACTTGGATACTGTCTCTGTGCCCTTTGGTTATTCTGGCTGGAGGTTTCTCTATCTTGTTAATTTTATCAAAGAACCAGCTCCTAATTTTGGTGATTCTTTTTGTAGATCTTTTTTTTTTCTACTTGGCTGATTTCAGCCATGAGTTTGATGATTTCCTGCTATCTACTCCTCTTGGGTGTATTAGCTTCCTTTTGTTCTAGAGCTTTTAGATGTGCTGCTAAGCTGCTAGTGTATGCTCTCTCCAGCTTCGTTTTGAAGGCACTCAACTATGAGTTTTCCTCTTACCACTGCTTCTTTGTGTCCCATAAATTTGGGTATGTTGTGCCTTCATTTTCATTAAATTCTAAAAAGACTTTGATTTCTTTCCTTATTTCTTCCTTGACTAAGGTATCATTGAGTACAACACTGTTCAGCTTCCATGTATATGTGAGCTTTCTGTCATTTTTATGGCTATTGAAGATTGCCCTTACTCTATAGTGATCCGATAGGAGGCATAGGATTAGTTCAATCTTTTTATACCTGTTGAGTGCTGGTTTGTGAACATTTACATGGTCAGTTTTGGAGACGGTACCATGAGGTGCTGAGAAAAAGGTATATATATTCTTTTGCTTTGGGATGAAATGTTCTATAGATATCTGTTAAATCCCCAAAATTTCTGTTAGTTTCACTGTGTCTCTGTTTAGTTTGTGCTTCCCTGATCTGTCCATTGATGAAAGTTGGGTGTTGAAGTCACCCACAATTATTGTGTGAGGTATGATGTGTGCTTTGAGCTTTAGTAAAGTTTCTTTTATAAATGTGGGTGCCAGTGCCTTTGGAGCATAGATGTTCAGAGTTCTTCTTGATATATTTTTCCTTTGATGGGTATGAAGTGTCCTTCTGTGACTTTTCTGATGACTTTTGGTTGAAAGTCAATTTTATCTGATATTATAATAGCTATTCCAGCTTCTTTCCTGGAACCATTTGCTTGGAAAATTCTTTTCCAGCCTTTTACTCCCAGGTAGTGATTGTCTTTCACCCTGAGTTGTGTTTCCTGTATGAAACAAAATGCTGGATCCTGTTTATGTATCTAGACTCTTAGTCTATGTATTTTAATTGGGCATTGAGCCCATTGATGTTAAGAGATATTAAAAAAAATGGTGATTGTTGCTTCCTGTTATTTTTGATGTTATTTTTATGTTTGGTGGTTACCTTCTTTTGGTTTGTTGAAAGATTACTATCTTGCTTTTTATAGCATGTAGTTGCCCTGCTTATATTAGTGTTTTCCATCTATTATCCTTTGTGGGGCTGGATTTTTGGAAACAATGTGTAAATTTGTTTTTATCATGGAATATCTTGGTTTCTTCATCTATGGTAATTGAGAGTTTTGCTGTGTATAGTAGTCTGGGCTGGCATTTTTGTTTTCTTAGCGTCTGTATGAGATCTGCTCAGGATCTTCTTGCTTTCATGGTCTCTGGTGAGAAATCTGGTATAATTCTGATAGGTCTTCCTTTATATGTTACTTGGCCATTTTCCCTTACTGCTTTTAATATTCTTTCATTGTTTAGTACATTTGGTGTTTTCATTATTATGTAACAGGAGGAATTTGTGTTCTGGTCCAGTTTTTTGTAGTTCTGTAAGCTTCCTGTATGTTCATAGACATCTCTCTCGATAGGTTAGGGATGTTTTCTTCCATAATTTTGTTGAAGATATTTACTGACCCTGTAAGTTGTAAATCTTCGCTCTCTTCTATACCTATAATCCTTAGGTTTGGTCTTCTCATTGTGTCCTGGATTTCCTGGATGTTTTGGGTTACAATCTTTTTACAGTTTGCATTTTCTTTGACACTTGAGTCAAGGCTTTCTATGGTATCTTCAGCATCTGAGATTCTTTCTTCTACCTCTTGTATTCTATTGTTGACGTTTGCATCTATGACTCCTGAATTCTTTCCAAGGTTTTCTATCTCCAAAGTTGTCTCTCTTTGTGATTTCTCTGTTGTTTCTACTTTCGTTTTTAGATCCTAGATGGTTTTGTTCAGGTCCTTCCTTTGTTTGTTTGTATTTTCCTCTAATTCTTTAAGGGATTTTTTTTTTTGTGTGTGTGTTTCCATCTAAGGGCTTCTACCTGTTGACTCATGTTCTCCTGTATTTCTTTAAGGGAGTTATTTATGTCCTCCTTGAAATCCTCTATCAGCATCACAAGATGTGATTTTAAATCCAGATCTCACTTTTCTGGTGTGTTGGGATATCCAGGACTTGCTATTGTGGGAGAGCTTGGTTCAGATGGTGCCATGTTGCCTCGGTTTCTTTCAGAAATGTTCTTGCACTTGCCTTTAGCCATCTGGTTATCTCTGGTGTTAGCTGGTGTTTCTGTCTCTGATGGTAGCTTATCTGTCATACAAGCCTCTGTATTTGTGCTCTTGGAAGACCTGTTCTCTCTGTATACACATGTATGTAGGTACTCCTGTGAGATTTACTCTCTAATGGTTGTTTTTGGCTATGTAGCTGTGTGGCCCCAATCAGTTCTGGGTGCAGCAGAAACCAGAAGACTCTTGTCCCAGGTTGCTCTTAGGCCCTGTGCCCTCAGGGTTTCAGGCTGCTTCCTCTGAGCTGCAGGGGTGTTTCCACATGTGTGGACTGTCCTCTCCCCATTCCTGGGTGCTTAGCTACCTTCCTGTGGCACTTGGTTATGATGCACTGTGGCAGAGGATGCTCCAAGCAGGAGACAGAAACCAGAGGGCTTCTGCCAGAGGGTGCTGGACATTATCCTCTGACCTGTGCTGACTGTCATCTCTGTGCTGCTGGGTGATTAGCTACCTTCCTGCACCACTTCTTGCTTCCTTTCTTTCTGCCTTCTCTAAAGAAAACACTATTAATGTGTGCTTATTGCCTTTTCTACTGTGGTTATTATGTGCCAACTTTCATCAAGTTCCCTGGTTATCTCAAACATCATAATCACTTTTAGGACAGCACAGCATATACTTTGATTCTGTTAGAATTTTATGAACAATCAGAGTACTGAGAAAAAAGACATTGCCATTGTTATATATAATAGCTTCTGTTAAACCATTTTTCTCTTCAGTCAAATTAACTGGAAGTAAGAATTGCTTTCTATTGCTTTGTAAATACTGTTGAGCACATGTCTTCAGAACGATCTGTTTATTGTGCTAGATGGAAGAATGAATAAGTGAATGCCACAATTAAAAGATCATCTTTCCTCACTTTAGCAGATTAAGATTTAAACATTTACATGTCTTGATCATCACAAGTGATTTTCACCAGAACTATCCATCTTCTTTTCTATAAATTGAGAATAAACTATTAATAAATAAATGAGATTGTTGCCTAAGGGATTATAATACAGTATTTTACAATCATAAACATGGACCTTAAAGAAAACAGTGTTCAGTGTTGTATTGTCTAATGCATATACAGGGCCAGAGACTCAACAAGTGCAAGTGCACGGGCCATTAACTGACCTTTCAAAGAACATAGAATAAAAAAAATAAAAGATTTGTCTACCCTTTTAGATGTGATCCAGAACACTATGGTCAATTTTATGTGTCTCAATATTTTATTACTATAATACAAAATCAAGCAATGTAACCATGCTTTTATTCAAGGATGACTTCTAGATTGGCAATATGCCTTTTGCATAAATGAATATTTTTCTCTTCCCAAAGGTCAAATGTATTACTGAAAATCTGCTCTAAGAAAATTTTTATGGAGTCAACAGTGTTCTGGAATAAGTAAGCACTTAATATTCCATGGACATGATTCCTAATGTGTGCCCCCTTATCAAATGTCTATGCATTACTGAACATAGTACTTAATAACACATAAAGGATACTAAGAAATACCACACAATTTTAAAGAATGCAATTAAACCATAAATGGTTAAAACTCTTCTGAAATTAAATAACATATACATGTTTTAATCTGAAAGTTGGTGCTTAAAATTGATAATGGACAACATTTGTAAGGCAATTACATGACAGAAAATATTCTAAATGAATTACCCAGTGAATTGACTAATGTCCATAATTTTTTTGCTTTTTTTTTTACTTTTTTATGAGATATATTCTTTATTTACATTTCAAATGTTGTCCCCTTTCCTGGTCCCCCCACCCAAAATCCCCTAACCTATCCCCACTCCCCCTGATCACTAACCCACCCACTCCTGCTTCCCTGTCCTGGCATTCCCCTACACTGGGGCATCAAGCCTTCTCAGGAACAAGGGCCTCTCCTCTCTTTGATGCCAAACAAGGCTATCCTCTGCTACATATGCATCTGGAGCCATGGGTTCCTCCAGGTGTACTCTGGTTATTGGTTTAGTCCCTAGGAGCTCTGAGAGTACTAGGTAATTCAAATTGTTGTTCCTCCTATGGCACTGTAAAACCCTTCAGCCCCTTGGGTCCTTTCTCTAGCTCCTCCACTGGGGACCTTGTGCTTAGTCCAATGGTTGGCTGAGAGCATGCCCTTCTGTATTTATCAGGGACTATCAGAGCACTCACTAATAAGTGGATATTAGCCCAGAAGCTTGAACACCCAAGATACAATTCACAGACCAAATGAAGCTCAAGAAGAAGGAAGAACAAAGTATAGATACTGTGATCCTTCTTAGAAGGGAGAACAAAATACCCATGGGAGGAGATAACAGAGACAAAGTGTGGAGCAGAGACCGAAGGAAAGGCCATCCAGAGACTTCTCCACCTGGGGATCCATCCCATGTACAGTAACCAAACCCAGACACTATTGTGGATGCCAACAAGTGATTGCTGACAGGAGACTGATATAGCTGTCTCCTGAGAAGCTCTGACAGTCTCTGACAAATACAGAAGGGGATGCTCTCAGCCAACCATTGGACTAAGCACAAGGTCCCCAGTGGAGGAGAAACTATCAGTCTGGCGGTTCCTCAGAAAATTGGGCATGACACTTCCAAAGGACCCTATTATACCACTCCTGGGCATATACCCAGAGGATTCCCAGGCATGCAATAAGGACACATGCTCCACTATGTTCATAGCAGCCTTATTTATAATAGCCAGAAGCTGGAAAGTACCCAGATGTCTGTCCCTCAGTGGAGGAATGGATACAGAAAATRTGGTATATTTACACAATGGAATACTACTCAACAATTAAAAACAATGAATTCATGAAATTCTTAGGCAAATGGTTGGAACTGGAAAATATCATCCTAAGTGAGGTAACCCARTCACAAAAGAACACACATGGAATGCAGTCACTGATAAGTGGATATTAGCCCAGAAGCTCTGAATACTCAAAACACAATTAACATATCAAATCATTCCCAAGAAGAAGGAAGGAGAGGACCCTGGTCCTGGAAAGGCTTGATGTAGCACTGTAGGGGATTACCAGGACAGAGAAATGGGAGGGGGCTGATTGGGGAAAGGGCAGAGGGAAGAGGGCTTATGGGACTTATGGGGAAGGGGGAACCAGGAAAGGGGAAATCATTTGGAATGTAAACAAAGAATATAGAAAATATAAAAATAAAACAAAACAAAACAACAACAACAAAAACAACACTTCTGCAGGACCCTCTGTAGTAACCCCTGTAACATGATTATCATGCCTTAGGTACAGTTGCTCTGCCTCTGTACCAAGTAAAGGTTTTCTATATACAAATGAAAGGGAGTCAGCCAACACTAGCATGATGCCAAGTGCTGATAAAAAAGCATGTAATTGACATTGCTCAAAACATAAAAATAAAGCAAAACAACAATTATTATTTTTCAAGTCTGTGTGTTTCCTAGTGATTGCTAGATTCAATAAATCTATACAGTAAAAAAATAATTGCTTTGTCCCATTATATTGTACCATAATCAAATGGATATAATCAAATGTACTTATCCATATGTATCTGATACAAATGTAATCTAATATAACAATATTTTTATTAATAATAATTAAAAATGTATGCTAAGCCTCAAAAATAGAAACTATAGGTAACATAAAAAAAACTAAGAGAGCAGTGCACAGAATGCAGAGGGGAAGAGGATAAAAGAAGACTGCAGAGAGCAGAAGGAGCAGGCAGGCTTCTCCTTACCATGGGACAGAACAGGTCAGGACCTTTCTTGATAATAAGGCAGGCTTAGTCTTATTAAAAGGAACAAAGCTTTTTTCCTACAAACATGAGTTTAATTCATTTAGCATTAAAAGGGTGGATGCCTTTTCTTTCTCTATGCAATAGATTGGAGCTCATTTTTCATCCAGAATGAGTGAGTTCTTTTCGTACCAGTGCTTGGTCATTATCTCCATATGCATATGTAAGCATGGATGTGTGTGTAAATATGTAATTGTGAGAATGTATGCATGTGTATGTGTAAATCTATAATTGTACAAATGCATGCAAGCTGGGCCCAACTGAATTTGTATGGAAATGTATAAATGAGAACTATACATGCATGAAACTGTGTATGAACTTATGTGAGATTATGCATATTCATGTATGTAAAAGTTTTTCTTTCTGTAAATGTTATTCTCTTCTCTCCTTTCAAGTTTATTGCCCAAACTTCCCCCTAGGGCTAGCAGCATCTGGACAATAGGGAAAAGGCTCTAGCAACTAATCCTTTACTTAATCTTCTGCTGTTTTAGGATGAGGTGCTAAGTGCCTGAGACTGCTGTCTCAGGCCTCAGAGGAACACAGAAGGCAGGTCAGCTACAATAGCATAGTAACTTAGACTTAGATAAGTAAACTTTTTATTAAACAGCAACCCTAAATATCTTGTAAGACAAAGTCTTATCTCAGAATTTTGTAAGACCAAGTCTTACCTCCCATAGATGCTCTTCCCCCTCTGCTGCCTCAAGAAGAATAGACAAGAAAGAAGAACATCTCCTGCTGGGGCTGTCCCCCAGCATATGCACATTATATATAATATATATATGACAAATGCAGAAATGTTCTTCCTTGAATTACAAAGCTACAAATAATCACCAGAAAGCTTCTAGTCATTTTGGTCAATGAAAATACTGCCCAAAAGCTTTCCTCTGCTTCCTCACACACACACACACACACACACACACACACACACACACACACACACACACACACACACACACACACAAATACTGGATGAAATGCATGTGGCTTTAAAAGCACACCAAATTGTTTTCCAATATCACATGGTATACCCTGAAAAAAAAATTCATACAAGTAACATTATAAAGACTGAGAAGGTTACATTTATGTATTTTGGAATATAAAGTAAACCATTTCAAAAGGCCTATAACCCTGAAGGAAATAGAAGCAATCTTTAACTTAAAAATGTCTGGGTCTTCAGGTAGTGACATGGCCTCTGTTTGATCAATGGGGTTCTGATAGAAGGAATGATGAGCCTGAATAGAACATCTATTCTTTGCTAATAAAGGAAATCAAACTCATAAAGAACTAGGATGAATGGAGAAAATCATTTTTAAGTGTAAACAAAGATTGATAATATGCTATCATCATCATAAACCTATGTCAATTACAATTTTAGAGAGTTAAAAAACAAAACAAGATATTAGATACAAAATAGAAAAGAGAATGGGATAAGAAAGTTTGGATCTAATATTTCTAATGACATAAATTATTATATTTAGACCTCAAGGACATATGCTAGTAATTTTAAGGACAGCATTAAAAGAGTCTTCCCTCATGGATATTTTCTTTTGTTCATTACCATCTGGTCTCCAGTGATGCTTGATGGTACAGTCCTGTAATCCTAACTACTTAGAAGATGGAGATGAAGGTTTTGAAAATTCAAAATCTGTCTTAAGTACAGGGTAAGTTCGAGACCAGGCTGGGTAATTTACAGAGACTCTGTGCCAGAATTAAAAGGGAGAATGGGGCTCAGACTATAGCTCCATGGAGACAGAATTTGCTGATCTTAGAAGACCCTAGGTTCCATCCCTATTAACACACTCACACACACACACATACACATACACGCACACAAACACATATACACACAGACAACATTCTTCACTCTACTCTGTCATGTTCCACACATATAAAGATTATATTTTTCTTTGTTCTTATGTTCTATAACTTCTTGGTTTGGCAGAAGCTATGTTTCTCTACTGAAAGACACAGCCCCTGTTGAATGTGATGGGTCCAGCCTACAGTTGCTCAGGCTTATGGTGCTACTTTCTTTTGCCTCTTACACACTATTTAACATCCTCAAGATTATACATAATTCCTCATTTTGTTAACTTTGTCCACTGTGTTCCCTAATCAGTGTAGACATAGAAATGGATAAAGACAATATTAAATCCCAGGTACCCAGAAGAAAAGTAATTGAAGAAAAAAACAGGACATGCTAAATATTATAGAAGTACTAAATAATACCAAATACCCAATAGAAGAAAGGCAAATAGATATGAAAGTGAGATTTACTCTTTATGTAAATTTTACATGAATGAAAATATCATATATAAACAATAGCTATGTGAGTGCATAGTAAAATTGCAAAATCATAGCTTACAATTTGAGTTAGGATATTCACACCAACTTTGGCTGCAGTGGTGGCTTTCCTGGTCAGTCAGAGACTCCCCTTGTAGATCATGCCCTGGGAGACCACCAGCTACCAGGCTTTACACCCAGATTATTCTAGTGGCCAGGTCTAACCCCTTGATGCGTGTAAGTTATCATCCCTCTCAAAAGCTCCAGGCACACCCCTGAGGAGCTCCAATGGCCAGGCCCTGCCCCTAAGAAAGTCCAATGACTAGACCCTTCTCCAACTTAGACTTCTCTAAATGCCTGAATGGCATTCCCTCACTGACATAACTGTGGTTCCCAGTCCCTAGAAGCGGGAAAGTGGCCTGGCTTCACCCTATCAAAAAATTTCCACCAATCCCTGAGGTTGCCTGAAGATCAGGCCACATGATTCCTTCAATCCCAATCTACTCTGGAAAGTTCCACCCCTCAAAACACCCATAGATCCATATTAAACCCTGTGTTTTGCTCAGTTCTTGCTCTCTGCTGCTTTTCACTGAGAAGAAACAGCCACACTCCTTGGGTCACCACCACCACCAATAAATCTCTTACATGAGGTGTGTTGTGTGCTGTGACTTTGTGGTTTTCCAGACCATCAGGATACTATTTCCATCTCAGCTATAACATATCGACTAAAGCATCTGAAATTTAAAAAAAAAAAAAAAAAAAAAACAGAAATATATTTCTCAAGAAATTTCTTTGGAGCAAGTATGTGGCAAAGCACTATTGCTTGTTTTCAATGATATGTATATGGAAGTTGTAAAATTTTCTGCAGTGCCTTCTGTCATATTTTATAATAAAATGATCTGTTAGAGCAAATTAAATTAAAATAGTTTTATTCTCACTCAAACTCTGTTGTTCTATAGTGATTGGATTATTTTGTTTTGTTTTTTTTTGTTTTGTTTTGTTGTTTTTTGTTTTATTTCCTGTTCTTGGCCTACATTATTGCCTTCAAATGATAAAAGTCTGAAAATGTCACATTTATCCTTTTTGTCAATTTGGATTAATAGATGCCTTTGCATGAGCCCAATGACAGAGCAAATGCCATCTTCAAGTATTAACTCCCAGATAGTATTAAGTTTAGAGTGCACCAGGTAGGCACAATCTCAGCTCCCAAAGATCCATTTATGGTGAGAATTTAACACACCTAGGCAGTATTAATTAAATAAAAAATTGTTGCATTTGAGAGATTGTACTTCTGTCACATTCTGGATTGCTAAAACAAGGTATGGACAGTTCAATACAATGTCATATGATTATTTAGAGTAATAAAAAAATAAAAGTTGACTCCTACTAACAATGATCCATTTTTATAAAATAAGATGGATTCTAATGGTTATCTTTTTGGGAATTAACTACATAATTTATATTTTCACTTTGTTATATGTCACTGTTGATATATGAAAATGTAATTTTAGTTTTCTCAAAATCTCTATAGTGATTTCTGATCCAGATAAAATGGTCTGTTGTGCTCGAAGAAACAAACTAAATATCATATGAATTGTTATGCTGTTATACTGAGTACAGTAAACATTTTAATTCGCTGTTCTAATACTTTCTTGCTTGCCCTGCATATTTCTATATTTATGGAAGACAAATACCTCTGAACATCATGCAAATGAAAGATATTCTTAACCTGGAACTCTGGATGTGTAATGGACATTCAATTGGTGGACTGACTTTGCTACGTTTTTGATTGTAAAAAAAAATCTTCTGAGCTCTTTTTCTACAACCAAGATATTAATTATGGGGCACATTCCTACCAATATGTACTGCTGTGTCTCCTTCAAATACGATGAGAATAGTAAAAAAGAAAAATAATAATTCAGGTTAGATTTACATGATTGTGTTTTGAATATTCTTTCTTATAAATTGTTATAGACAAAAGAGAGTGTGGGGACTACAACTAAGCTTTTTCTTCATAGCATCTTCCCTGTAAGCATGGAGGAAAAATTTATGATGAAGGGCTTAAATCAACAGCCCAGTAATTTCTCCTTTCTTTAAGATATAAACTTACACAAAGACATTCTTTTATGATACAGTATAGGAACACACAATTTAAGTTGTTAGTTTCATGCTAAAGAAAACCAAATATTTCAGACTAAAAWAGGTGTTAAAAACCAATTTATTAACTCCTATGGGTTAAGAAGCTTCAAATATATTGCCTCATTTAATACTGCCAAGCATTTTAGAGTGATTTTAGAGACAGGTAAAATACGAAACAGAGACATTTAATAAATTTTCAATAACCATATAACAATTTGTTATGTCCACTATTCTAGTGTTCAACAAATGAAATTGGGGTGTATATTTTCAACCAGAAAAGGATGCAAATATCCCATTCTCTTYGTAGGTATTCACTTAAACAATGCTCTGTTCTGATAATTGACAAAACTTTATATGGAGAAAGTTTTACTTTCTCTTTTTCCTTTACAACATTTTGGCATATTCTCAAGAAGAAAAATTAAGGTCAAGGTTGCAAATATAAGATTTACTTATATGCTTTCATATTTATTTTCTTTTGTGGTGATAATATACTAGCTAAAAGCTACTTGGGTTGATGAGGTTTATTTCTGCTTACATTTTACAGTCTAACTCAGGGAACGCCAGAGTAGTAATTCAAGAAAGGATTCTAGAAGAAGGAACTGAAGCAGATACTATTGGAGAATCCTGCTTTAGGCTTGTTCAGCTTGCTTTCTAACATAACCAAGTATCACACGCCTAGGACTGGCACTGTCCATAGTGGCCTGTGCCATCCTGCATCAATCAATAACCAAAAAAATATCCTATAGGCTTGCCTACAGACCAACCTAGTGGAGAAAATTCCTCAACTCTTTCTCTCTTTGTACATGATTCTAATTTGTGTCCAGTTGACAAAAACTAATTAGCACATATTTCCAAGTGATTTACCAGTGAAATAGTATTTACTACAGTGCCATTACATACATGGACTAACAATGACAATTACTCCGTGCACAAGACCCAAAACAAATCAAGACAACAAAAATTCTAGCTTCAATATGGAAGGGCCTCATAAAGCCCCACCTCTAGTTGAAGAACTATTGGCAACTGATGATTGCTGAGGGAGAAAGAGCCAGTTTTATTTAGTGATGTGGTTCCTTAGATACTCACTGTAATCCATAGATGGTCCACAACACAAGAGCATACAGACAACATTAAGGGAACTTGGTGAGTTTTTCTTTTTCTCAAAAGACAGAACACATGAATTTGTGAAGGGAAATGTGGTGGGGCTATGGAAAGAACTAGGAGGGGAAGCTAAACTGGAGAATTATATTTGATTAAGATATGTCATAGGCATATATGAATTTCTCAATCAATAAAGATCTAAAAAGTCAAGCAAAGAAACTTTCATTGTTTAATCTACTAATTTACACATTTATTTTGTTCTGTAGTAATATAATAACTATGTACAGTAATATCAAACAATGCTTTCTATTATAAACATGTGAACCATAACTGAATAGGAATGGATAGAAAATATTGGGTCAGCGGATTATGAGAGCTTCACCATGGACTACACAGGGTGGTACAAGTATATTTCAATAACAGTAAGGCAGACAATTCATCGAAGCTTACTCAAAACAGTTATGATTTCATTGGTGTTAGATAATTACCCCTTTATGAGGCTTAGTTGAATAAATTTTTCTACAATTGAAACAACTTGAAAATTACTGTCCTAGTATAACTGATTCATTTTGTAGGTAAGAAAATGGACCTATTGAACTAATAAATTTGCTTAAGTCTTCTGGCATATGTACCATGTGCTACACTCTTAAAAAAACATCTATTACTCTCCCAGCAGCTATCAAGTGCCAATTGCTCCTTATCCAGGGGTGGGATTTCATATCCAAATCAACTGTCATAATTTGGTCTGGCTTGGTTTTCTGCATGCTTTCCCAAATACTGTGAGTTCACATATATGGCTTCCTTTCTATACTCATAACATACTCTTTCCTTTTAGTCATATACTGCTTACATTATTCTCCACTCTCTTCCACAACAATCCCTAAGCCTTGGAGGGCAGTATAATATAAATGCCTCATTTAGTACTGGCCATTCCACAATTTCTAATTCTCTCCACTTTGACCACTTGTTGGTCTCTGTGATAATCAACATCACCTGCGAATAGAAGCTTATCTGCTGCATTAATCTATGGACAGAATGGTAAGTCATTCATTTTTATATTTGTATATTATTTACAAATAAAGTATTTTAAGAGTCAGTAAATGAATGGTTTATTTAATACTAGACTTTGTTAAGTCTTAGTCTAATACTCATTCTCTTATGCTGTCAGTAACTGTGAATGCCTCTACTGATTAGAGACAAGCATTAGGATTATTTTGTACCAAATAATTTTGTGCAATATTCTTTCAATTGTGCACTTATTTTCATTAATAATTATTAATAAAAACAAAGTTAAGCATGAAGTTACAGTAAATTCAAAATTTAATGATTCTATAATTTCACAAATAATTTGCAAGTATTTATCCTCAGTTGTTTAAAAAGACAGGGAAACAACATTTTTCAGCATGAGTCATCATCAAAAACTTGTAGTTGATATTATCATTGTAAAATATGTGCTTTATATTTTCTTTTCCACAAATTCCAAGCCATAATGCTTGTGAAATAAACTTCAAGACTTGTACCTATGACACCCATTTTAAACTTAAAATCATTTAATAACTCACATATTCTATCAAATTGTTGTTTTATACGTATCTATATACAGGGAACATAAGAATGCAGAGATGCAATTCCTTCGGATTACTTTTCTTTTCAGGTGGTAATGTGACATTTATTTATGATGCTTCAACAGCAAGTGGCAGCTGAATTTTTAAAGCAATCACAGCACTTCAAGAGAATTGACAATTTCTTTTAGGAAATACCTCTTTTGATTTTTAAGCTGCCATCTTCATGGAATAATATGTTCATTTTCCTCCTCTCTCCATTTACACCTACATCTTTCTTTGTCTATGACCTGACTCTCCAAGGAGTATTGAAACTGTTCTTAATTGTGTTTTCTATTTACTCTGATGGAAAATAAGAGCTATGCTAATTATGAAAGACACATATAAACATTGACTCTTCATTTTAAATGTAATGGATCATTAATGTAATATTTATTAATGTTAGGATTTTGTTTAATAATTAGTAATAACATTCTCTTTAAATACACCTCTATTCTACTAATTCATTACCCAAAGACTATTGATTTTTTTTCATTTTGCAATTTAGTATTAATGTAGAAGGAATTTTTCTGTTGTAGAATTCAATAAACTTCAATGAAGCTCTATCATTATATAGAAAATGCCATCTAAAGTTTTATTTAAATCAAAAGCAGAAACTTTTCTCTAATTTACCATTGTATTACTTTCATTTAGATATTGAAGGGTAATTGATAGCAGCCCCTTTGTAGGACAGTAAAGAGTACCTTGTCTAAAGCAGCAAATTGACGAAATTTCTAAGATCTTTTCCTTTTGATTTCCACCCAAGATTCCTTTTAAACTACAAAGCACGAATAGCCAAAAAAAAAAAAAGTGTCACTTTTCCTTGAGATTATCTTTTCCAGTGGGAAGAAGTGTACTCTGTTTCAATGAACTGACCATTTTTTATTTTAAGGTGGGAACATCTATAAGCTAGTGAGCATTTTCTTATCAGCACTACACAACACCACACCATTATGGTGAAAGCAAAATATTGTGGTCATAACATGTTCTATTATATCAGCAGATTTTATATAATAAGAAAAACAAACTTATGGCTCTTCTGTTCTCCCATTCAATTATGAATGCACTAAACTTGCAATACCAATATTATGGTGCTTTTCCCCAAGGGCTACTTCAACTATTATTTTTTATGACACATGTAGGCTTAAAGTATTCCCAAACACATATTCAAAAATAGTTTGTAAGAAATGAACTTAAGGAAGCAATTCATATGCAGAAGCCTATTGTAATCTTAAAACATTCACAAAAATGAAAATTCATTTTCATGCATACTTCAAAATGTATTTTAAAAATTCTACTAAAAAAATTAGTGTTTGAGAATTTCACATATTCATATATGTTTTGATCAAATTCACCTCCTCTTCCTTCTCCTCCAACTCCTCTCATATGCTCCTACTCCTTTTTACTCCTAACTTTGTTCTTAAATTTTCTTTTTTAAAAAAAGTACATCCACTTAAATGCTGCCTGTGTGTGTATATAGGTATAGGATCACCTACTGTAGTGTGAGTAGCTTCTCAGGGTTATATCCATGAAGCAAACTGATTCTTCCTTCAGTACATACACTAATGGTCAATAGCTCCTTAGCTAAGGGTGGTACTTCATGAGCCCCTCCTGTAGCCATGTTAGGATTTTACCTGACTTTATCTTGTACATGTAAGTACAACTACAATTAGTTCATTTGTGAAATAGCTCTGTAATGTTGAACAAATACTGTTTCTATGCAGATACCTACTACTGCTGGTATTTACACTCTTTCTCACTCTTCTTATATGATGATTCCTGAGCTTTGGGAGACATGAATATGATGTAGATGTCTTACATTGAGTTGAGCACTTTTCCAACTCTTATTTTTGTACATTGAGTACTTACAGTTCTTGGTATTAATCACTATCTACTGTATAAAAAATAAGCTTCTCGGATTATGGTTGAGAGATCCACTAATCTATGGGCTGGTGATAAGAAGTTAGCAGGCACTTTAACACTATGTCCATGTACCAGAATAATAGGCTTGGCTTCTCCTTTAGGGCCTATAATATAGGCAGTCATAGGTTTTTGACCTATTTAGTTGTGATAGGCATGGGTTTTGTCTTACAAATTGGGTTTTAACTATAATCAGAAAGTAGTTGGTTATCCACCTTGATATTAATGCCACTACTGCATCTGTGAGTAAATGTTGTTAAGCCAGCTACTATTACTGGGTAATCTTGCTGATCACTTTCCTCCTTAGGTAGCATTCATAGACACATACAGCACTATAAAGGTTGACCACCTGAGACAAAATTTCTAAATTGGCACCAACTTAATTTATTCATGTCCTAGGAGATAAATATGTATTATTTTTAGTAATGTGGTGTTACCACCAAGTTTTGAAGGGAAAACATGAACATTGGCAATATACTGTAATATTTATGAGGTGGTCTGTGGAATCATAATGAACAATGACATTAAAAGAAGTAACATATGCTTAGCAAAGCTTTTTGTTTGATAGCCAATGGAGTCTGAGGAAAACACTCCTACCTATATAAGATTACTTAATTTAAACTCCATTTATGCTATCTGCGCTCAAGAGTTAAGCTGAGCAGCAGGCCCCGTGGGCCAGCCTGGCTTGGCTCTGAGCCCTGCCAGAGTCTTGCACTGCCCGCCACCGCAGCCTGCCTCGCTGTTGCTTGGGCCAGACGGAAGGACCAGGTACCGGTGTTGACCTGAGTTTAAGATCGCGGGGGTCGCAAACAGCCAGGCAGTAACCTGCACTCATGAACTGAATAGAACAGTGGTTCCTGTAGCCCACACAGGCTCCAGTTCTACGCCCTGGGGGGATCCCCACCATCTAGGCTCCAGCAGTCCAAACAGGGAAGCTATACTCCTGTAGGGAATTCTGTGGCTAGACTAAGCCCCGAGTCCAGCCACCATCTTGCAGCTGGTGGCCTAACCAGGTCACCACAAAAAACCAACAGAGGAGTCCAGGTCATCATAAAGATCTAACAGA
>BDUI01020786.1:19688-37631 GCA_002335545.1 Apodemus speciosus
AACAACAACAACAAAAAGACCCAACCTACCTAGGTCAGTTTACTGAATGCTCCAGTATGGGTCAAGGAAGAATCATTTCTGGTGAACTAGAGAGGAACTTGAATTGTGATTCGGAGAAAGACAGGAAAGCTGGCCCAGCCCAGGGCACAAGTGGACAACCACACCCTCGAAGCCCTGCCCTTTGGAAGGTCAGGACTCTGGCAGCGTTCTCAGCCACACCACAGCCAGGTGTCAGCAGAGGACTGCTTCTCACAACCCCCTCTGCCACTGGGGACTCAATCAGGGCCTCACTGTGTGTTTGTTGTTTTTTCTCGTACTGAGTGGAATCCAGAACTTTGAACTCATGAAGTCCATGCTCCACAAACCGGCCTTTTAGGTTTGCTTCCAAACCCTGAGGCAGCTCTAGTCAAGAACGCCATCACTGCCAGTGCACAGCGTGGCGCGCACATCTTGCTATCCCWTYTCTAAGCTGCAGCARTGCACTCTTCTTGCTGTATTTGGAAACCAGAGTGAATTCCTGTGGTCCAGAGCCACAAGCTAAACCTATCCCTTAAAMGTTTCAGTGTTCAGCTCTGTCCTAGGATGGCCCTCACCAAGATAGTTCCTTTGTGCATATGCATTACCAAGGRACCAAACCCAGAGCCTCCTACCAAGYGATCTACCGGTAAGCTGCACTCCAGGAGAGAGGCACGTAGGTGAAAGCCTTAGTCAAAAATCCTCTGCCTTGTCTGCCTGTCAGCTAGCTCTCGGGAAGGTGGTCTGTGAGCCGAGTTGGTGGGGAAAGGCCTGTGTASAGAACTGCCCAGTGTGTGCCCTGTTCATATGCACACGCGGCTTAGAACACACACTGGCTCTAACTGAAGCCCAGATGCTGACAGCTGGCAGCTGAGGTGATTCCCACACAGCAGACACTGAACTTTAGCTCTGACAATCAGCAGGCTGACCCGACCCCCTTGCTTCTGGACCCTCACTACGTGCCCACGGCCCCCACCTCCTTGGCCCTAACTGTCTGCACCTTTCTCAAGAACTCAGGGTCATTYTTACCAATTCCAAGAATTAGGGCCAGGAAACCCAATTAGAAAAGCTGCAGAGGAAGGAAGGCGTTTGGGTCCCATCACTCCCCAGTGACCAGCAGGATCCGAGACCTCTCGGCTACTGGGTTAGAGGGTGGGGCAAAGATGGTACCCAGGGGAACTCATTCCCTGTACTGACCAGAAGGAAGGGAAGGGCATCCTCCTCAGTCATTACCAAGATTTCAAAAGATTCCACAGCATCCTGAGACCGGTGCCTAGCTCCCTGAATACAGTGGCTTAACCCATCTCAAAGAAATGCCTAGACACAGAGAAGGTAGTTGTGTTCCCTTTCTGCTCTGACTGAACGTGTCTGAGCAGGCAGGGGAAATGCAGGAGGTCCCAGCAGCTTGGCCTGCAGCCCCTTGCGGATGAGCAACACAACCTTATGAAGGAGACAGCTTTGCCTTCCATCCCCMCTGGGTGATCCAAGCCTGCTCAGCTCCCACAGGGACATTCTGGAAGCTGCCTTGCAGGATTATTCTCAAGGATACACTTGGATCTGGGTCCTTCGTCATTCACAACAAACGAGCCATGGGAAGCTGTTTGCTTCAGGGACAAGGTACACAAACTCATCTTTAGGTTCACTCCCTTTATCCTATATCCCCTCAAAGCCACAGAGGGCCCCCCTACTGCCCTTGAATCTGAGCAACTAAGAGTCTCCAAGTTATTCTAGTGTCAAGACTCACCCACCAGCCTTGCCATTCAGCTAGATTGTTTATTTATTTATTTATTTATTTATTTATTTACTTATTTTTAGTTTTTAAAAAATGGTTTATTTTATGTATACCAGTGTCCTGTCTTCATGTACACCAGAAGAGGGCATCAGATCTCATTACAGATGGTTGTAAGCCACCTCGTGGTTGCTGGGAATTAAACTCAGGACCTCTGCTCTTAATGGCTGAGCCATCCCTCCAGTCCCCACTGACTTTTCTTTGAGGAGGAAGCTGAGGTACCAGACAGACACGGAGCAGGCTGGCCTTGCCCTTTCAGAGATCATCCTCCTCTGCTTCCTGAGTGCTGGTATCCCAGGCGTGCACAATGCCCGGGTTCTCATATTGTTACTGTATTATTACAGCCAAGGCTACACCTGCTGGCGCGCGTGTAATCCCTCTCCGGGGAGACAAAGGCGGAGGATAGTTACAAGTGTGAGGTCAGCAAGCAGGGGGTGGCCGGGGCCGTGGCCAGCTTTATCCCAGGACTTGGGAAGCAGAAGCAGGTGGATCTCTCCGAGGATAAGGACGGCATGGTCTATAAATCGAGTTCCAGGACAGCCAGGGCTGCACAGAAACCCTGTCTCAAAAAACAACAAACGAACAAGTGTGAAGTCAGTTTGGGCTACACTGAGACCTTATCTCAAAACAACAACAAAGCAACAAAATACAGCTCAGAAAGTGAACTATTTATTAACAAATAAACGCACTAGAGAAAGATATTCCTAACCTATTAGCTCTAGAAGCCTAGAGGAGCCAGAAGCAGGCAAAGTGTCAGATTTTTCACCTAAAGTAATGTTGAAGACACAGGGTTGGTGATGGGTCGAGGTTTGGAAGTCAGAGAAATGGACAAAAAGCAATGGTTCTTGAGAGGGTGATGGTAACTGGAGGAAAAGAAAAACTGTCAGGACAGAAAGGGAGAGSCAATGAGTGCAGACTAAACACTTCCTAGCAGGATGTGAGACTCAAGCTCTGGACTAAAGGAAGGCTTGCCTGCTTACCAAAGGCAGCAGGGCGCCTCTCCTTCGTGTGGAGTGGTGTCTTCAGTGACAGCGGAAGGCACCAGAGCAATGAGAAAGCRGGGATGTAAGCTTTACCAAAGACGTACCCTCAAGACATCCTRTTAGGTTCCCGGATGAGTTAGCTGCCTGGCAATGGGTCCGCACACCTGGAGTACAGCGAGCTGCTTTATGCTGAGGAATCAGGCATCAGGCTTACTATACTGCCCAGATGTTAACCCTGTTTTTACTGTGCTGCCCAGATGTTTACCCTCTGTGTTTACTATATTGCTCAGGTATTTACCCTATGTTTACTATGCTGCCCAGATGTTTACCCTGTGTTTACTACCCAGTCCTGATGTTTACCCTGTGTTTACTATGCTGCCCAGATGTTTACCATTTCTTACTATACTGCCCAGGTGTTTACCCTACGTTTACTATACTGCCCAGATGTTTACCCTGTTTTTACTGCCCAGCCCAGATGTTTACCCTATGTTTACCATAGTGCCCAGATGTTTATCCCGTTTACTATACTGCTCAGATGTTTACCCTGTGTTTACTGTAAGTCTGCTACTGTTATGAGTCATAATGTAAACATTTGATATGCAGGATATCTGATATCTGACTCTCAAAGGTGTCACTCCCCACAGGCTGAGAACTACTATCCCGAAGTATACCAACAGGTGGTAAAGACAGGTAAACTGAGGACGGAGCTCTTTAGGACTTGGTCAGTCAGAGAGCCCCGCACACTAGCACTTGGTGGGTTTAGACTTCCTTCGGGTGTGATGGGAGGAAGGGACCATAGCCAGTGCTCCCCATAAGCCTACACTTCTCCATGACTTACTCTCCATGTGCTGAGGCGTTTCCTCCCACCTCTGCAGGGAAAGACACGCTGTGGAGAGGACCACACACAGCGGCAGCTTCTCACTGCCGCACAGTGCCGTCAAGGACGAGGGCTGCTCCAGAGCTGCGTAAAACAAGTTTAATTTCCAACCAGGGCACAGTCATCGCATTATCCCACACTTTGAGCAAGAATAGAGAAGGCGAGTTATTAAACATGTACAGTCTACATTCCAGAGAGAGCAAAAGGAAAACCCACTTCAGAACTGCAGATACCACTGTAACACCACAAATTTTGGAGGTGGAGGGAAGGGGGAGTCTCCAAAAAGAAAGGGAGAACAAGATCAAAAATTAAGCCAACTTGAGAAGAGCATGAGAGGGGGTTCACAGAAATGGGATGAAACACCCAGCCAACCCCTAAAGACCAATGGGGATGTAGAAAGCACCCCACCTCSCACAAAGCCAGGGACAGCACCAAGATGTTACTGCCCCCTGCTGGCCRTGTCTGGAGCAGCATGCACCAAGGCAACATTCAAGGCTRCTTCTGTCTGCTCAGCCTCAGGTTGGTCCCAGGAGGTGGAGAAAACTAAGAAGCTGTGGTAAGGGGTGCCAAGAGTGGAATGAAGTCTGCAATGTACAAAACCTATCTGGAACTAGCATCTAAGTGGGAAGGTCAGAGAGCATGGCGGAGAAAGAGGCCAAGTCTTCACCAATCTCAAAGCAAAGATAGAGTAGAAAATCAAATAGAAGACAAAAACAAAACCAAACAGGCAAAGTGGTGAGTGAACCAAGAAGGCAAACAGGCGCTCACAGCAGCAACGGGGTGGGGGTGGGGAGCTTGGAAATGGCAGAGACTGAGAGCGACAGGAGGGACAGGAACAGTAAATGCGGGGGAATGGAAGGAACCCATTTAAAATGAAACAGAACCCCTGGCACCCCCATGTAGAGATCACACACACACACACACACACACACACACACACACACACACACACACACGGTGTCTGGGGTATCACAGCGCACACTGAGAGACATCCTGGGACCTCACACAGCTCAGCTGACGGTAGGCTGGGGAACCTATCTGCCTGCTATAGACAAAGGTAGCAGGAAACCTGGCCACCAAGTGGAGATCAGAAGAGTCCTCTGGGAAGGGTCCCTCGGCCATGCTGCAGAGCCCAGGGTCCTGACCTTAGCAGAGGTTGTGGGTAACTGTTTTGGAGCTCAGGGCGCAGCCAGCACACACAGGAGCCCACAGAACAGCCACAGCTTCAGTGCAGTGACAAGTCAGGACCCAGATCAGGCGCCCTCTACTGACCTGCAGCAGCAGCTGAACAAGCAGAGAATGATGGAGGGAGGGCCCTGAAGATGGATCACAGTTCCAGCCTGGGCCATGCAGGTTCCTCCGCATCTACTCCAACCCCACAGACCTATTCAGGGACAGGGAGGACTGGGGAAAGCTGCCAGAAAGGAGGGGATGGGACATCGAGGCTAACAGAAACTCATCTTTCCTGGTCCTGAACCGGACAGAGAAATGGAGAACAGGGGTTGCTACTGAGGTGGGCCATGTCACCCGTAACCCATGGCTTCTCTTATTCCACCTGGCCAGTCCTCACCAGGCCAGCAGAACTACTAAGGGGAAAAAAAATCTCTGACAGACAGACCCTCCTGGCCCCCAAGACCAGAAGGCAGGAACAGGATTGCTCCATACCTTACCTTCTCCTCCTCATAAGAGTAAGATGGAAGATCGAGGCCTTTCCCAGACCACTGTCCGCCCTCTACATGCAGATCCCACTAGCCCACCTCCCGCTGAGTCCCTGGGGAGCAGATCTGAGGACGGTGGGGAGGATCAATGCAACACTCTAGACCGAATGCATGACAGGGCTCCTTTCCTTCCTACTGAGGCAGAGTAGCATGGCAGCGCCTTGGGGACAGTCACCCAGAGATCAATGCCATTTCATGTGCTCGTGAACAGTCACCCGGAGATCAATGCCATTTCATGTGCTCGTGATAGTCGAGAAGGAAAGATGAAGACAGGTGGCTTAGGAGCCCATCATGTATTCTAACATCCAGGAATGCCACCTGTGGGACGTACCCACATCCCCTTATCTCACCCACACAGAAGGGCAGGTGACAAGTCCTCGTGCGCAGTGTCCTGGCTGCRAGCCCTGAGCTGCGCTCTGTCCCTGCCCTGCCCCTACATATATATCTCTCTATACACGTATATACAGGCGCACACATGCACGCACACAGGGAGGCCCGTGCAATGTCCATGTAGAATAGGAGAGGGTGTAGAAGGAAAGGAAGACAGGGAAGAGAGTGGCCAGGGACACAGGGAAGGGACTCAGATGCCAGGAGCACAGCAACCAGTGCCAAACAGCAAACAGAGCAGCCCACTCTTCCTCCTGAGACCAAGGGAGAGCAGCCCACGCACCCGCAACAGCGCCATTCTGTCCACGCACCCGCGACAGCGCCATTCTGTTTTAAGTCCAGTTGGAATGATTCATCATCAGGACAGCAGTTGGGGCTGACCGTGTCAGTGCACAGGGAAGGAGGAGGGAGGCAGGGGAGTCAAGGCGCTTGCTGGGCATGTGGACACGATACCCAGGACCTCGGCCACACTTTCAAGAGGAAGGAAGGGGGAAGTGGGGTAAGGAGACAACAGGTATGTGTCAGGAGTGGGTGGGGTAGTCAGAGAGGGCTGCCTGGCTCTCACTTCTTGTTTTTGAGCTGATTGGCCAGCCAGTCCAAGCCTTCATACAGCCCGTCCCCGCTGGTGGCACAGGTGGCCTGGATGTACCAATTGCGGTGCCGCAGGGAATGTAGTCCCAGCTTGTCTGTGATCTCGGCAGCGTTCATAGCATTCGGCAAATCCTGCAGCGCGAGGGGACACACAGAGAGACACCTCAGGATCTTTCAAAGGCTTCTAGAGCGCCCATTTGCCAAAGGCACACATATGGCCACCTTCTCCTTATCTCAGGAAACCCAGATCAAGATCTGAAGGAACTGCTCCAGGCCCAGTAGTCCCAGAACTGCAGAGCCAGGGAACTAGATAGAGAAGTGTGTGTGACTCAGATACCAAGCAAGTCTGACAGCAGGAGCAAGGCCAGCTCTACTACACACAGTACACGGAAATACAGGGAGGACAAAGACCCTGAACAGACAGACCACCACATTGATCCCGAGGACTAACATGCTGCTAGATACAGCTGGGCTGGGGGACAAGGAGCGGGGCATGAAGAAGCCAAGAGCGTCTCCTTCTCACACTTCACACTGACAGTGGTMGTCCCGAGCCTTTCATGCACCCTCGAGCCCGCCCGAGGCCCCATGGCTCCCAGGCAGGATGCAGGCAAAGGGAGAAGGCTCACCTGCTTGTTTGCAAACACGAGGAGGACAGCATCCCGGAGCTCATCCTCCGCCAGCATCCTCATCAGCTCCTCCCGGGCCTCATTCACTCGCTCCCGGTCATTGCTGTCAACCACAAATATCAAGCCTGGAGAGCAGAGAGAGTGTGGGACACACAGAGACAGCAGATGTCTCCTGTCCTGTCCTGCCTCGCCACACCCTTCAGACACATGTTCCCTTTTCTCCACTTCCAGGAGCTGCACCAGGGCAAGGGCTGGCTACCCATAACTAAGAGAACAGCCATGCCCTATACCTACACAAGCCCAGCAATGCCAACACCAGGAACTCTGTCGGTCATACCTTGGGTGTTCTGGAAGTAGTGTCTCCAGAGGGGCCGAATCTTGTCCTGGCCACCGACGTCCCATACTGTGAAGCTGATGTTCTTATATTCCACTGTCTCCACATTAAACCCTTTGGGAGGTAAAAAAGTCAATGGACACTGGCCTCAAACACCAGACCTACAAATACTAACCTGWTGATCTTACTCCATTTCTTTTCAGCTTTAGATATGACACTAACAGCAGAAAACTTAAGGGATACTGGGACCTTGTAGTCTCTGACCTGGGTAGCCCAAGAGGAAATTTAAAAGGGCTGGAGAGATGGTTCAGTGGTTAAGAGCACTTGTTCTCCCAAAGGCCAAAGTTCAAGCCCCAGTACCCACAGAGCAGTTCACAACCAGCCATAACTCCAGTCCCACGGGTCTGATGGCCTGTCCTGACCTCCAAGTTCACTAGACATGCATACATATGGTACACACACACACACANTTCACTCGCTCCCGGTCATTGCTGTCAACCACAAATATCAAGCCTGGAGAGCAGAGAGAGTGTGGGACACACAGAGACAGCAGATGTCTCCTGTCCTGTCCTGCCTCGCCACACCCTTCAGACACATGTTCCCTTTTCTCCACTTCCAGGAGCTGCACCAGGGCAAGGGCTGGCTACCCATAACTAAGAGAACAGCCATGCCCTATACCTACACAAGCCCAGCAATGCCAACACCAGGAACTCTGTCGGTCATACCTTGGGTGTTCTGGAAGTAGTGTCTCCAGAGGGGCCGAATCTTGTCCTGGCCACCGACGTCCCATACTGTGAAGCTGATGTTCTTATATTCCACTGTCTCCACATTAAACCCTTTGGGAGGTAAAAAAGTCAATGGACACTGGCCTCAAACACCAGACCTACAAATACTAACCTGWTGATCTTACTCCATTTCTTTTCAGCTTTAGATATGACACTAACAGCAGAAAACTTAAGGGATACTGGGACCTTGTAGTCTCTGACCTGGGTAGCCCAAGAGGAAATTTAAAAGGGCTGGAGAGATGGTTCAGTGGTTAAGAGCACTTGTTCTCCCAAAGGCCAAAGTTCAAGCCCCAGTACCCACAGAGCAGTTCACAACCAGCCATAACTCCAGTCCCACGGGTCTGATGGCCTGTCCTGACCTCCAAGTTCACTAGACATGCATACATATGGTACACACACACACACACACACACACAGGCAAAACAAACACACATAAAAGTAAGTGTATGTTATACATTATACAATGTTATACATTATTATAATGTATATATTTTTAGGAAGGAAAACTGAAGAAGTCAACAACGGCGAGYTCTGATCACAAGCTCCCAGCTGCCTGGATAATACGAGCCACCCCTCTCCTGTTCACTCAGACTCTGGTCCCCATTCTACAAAGAAAGGACTTTATTCTGTCCCTTGATCAATAAAAGACATCTAAGCTAAGATGTGGGGTAGAGAGGAAACCAAAAGTCTGAACAGGAGCCCCAGCTGGAGCCCCCGCTCAGGATGATGACCCGCAGCCCCGTGTTTGTAGCAAATGTTCTCCCTTGAACAGGCAGGTCTTAACCAAGATTGCCACTGAAGATCTAAACCAAAGCAATTCCAGGCCTCTGGCAGGAACATCAAAGCCCTTCACCTGCTTTCCAAACAACACAGAGAACAAACCAACCCTCGGGGCCCGAGGGCAGCTGCTGAGTGCCAGGCTGCGGAAGTCCCCGCATCAGGGAGGGCCAGGGCAGGTGGGCAAACGGCAGCTCCAGCACCTGCCACAGTTAAACAGACACTCTCTCTGAAGCCCATGGAGTGTATGGACTTGCCTGGGGAGAACAGGCCAGGTGGGGATCGTGGAGCAGGCCCCCAGCCTGCCTCCCCGCAGCCGAGCTCGCCCGCCCGCCCGCCCGCCCACCCTTACCGATGGTCGGGATGGTGGTGACGATCTCCCCGAGTTTCAGCTTGTACAGGATGGTGGTCTTCCCTGCAGCATCCAGACCCACCATCAGGATGCGCATCTCCTTCTTCCCGATTAGGCTCTTCAGAAGGTTCCCAAAGATGTTGCCCATGATTACAGTGGCCGCTTGAAGTCAACGGGGCCCAGGTGGGGCAGTGGGGATCTGGTTTCAGCCTGGTCCCTGGTATGGAGGGCTCAATCCTAGACAAAGGAAACAAACTCCTCACCATCAATTCTTTGTAAGGACTTCACATTCATGGGATTTGCCAATGTCATAGCTGGAGTTCATTCACTACTGGCTAAACACCAGGAAGGACTATCAATACCAAGGCCCACTCACACACAGACTAAATGTCTGAGAGCAGAGGCAAAGCAGGAGGCATGGAGGACCCTTGCTATGCCAGTAATCCACTGAGGTGACAGGTGTTTACTTCATCTCTGCAGATCTGCACCTAAAACTCAAGAAGGCTCTAGTTGGAGATTTCTCTGTTACACCCCAGAGCACTGCAAACCCATGTGCTTCTCTGCCAACCTTCCCCGGAGACTTCTGAGAAGGTGGAAGAGTGGAACGAGGAGGCTCTGACTCTTCATAAGGCTCGGGCCTGCCAGGCTCCCAAGGTTTACCCTCTGCTCTAGTCAAGAATGTTCCTTCCTCGCCTGTAATTCCATTTTCCTTACACCCATGTAACTGGGTAAGACAGCAAGCATGACTCCTAAAGGTAGCTGGTTATTTCCACTCTGAACTGCTGTCACTTACCCTGTCTATACAACTGCATCCTGAGCTGGGAGGGTGGGAAGGCTCACCCAGGAAGAGCTGTCGCATAAGGTCACCTACAAGGAGGTAATCATCTTGTCCCTCTGTCTTCCCTAACCCTTCGGCCTCTTCTCTCTACAAAACAGCCAAAGTGATTTTAAAGGCCAAACCAGGTCCTTTGGTTCTTTGGTTCAAAACCTTTGGTTGCTTCAAGCTCCCTTTAGTAAAACCAAGAGGCACTGCAGCAGTGTGTTCCCGAAACCTAAGCAATGCTTGGTGCAGTTCAAGTCAAATGAACTCTGAAGATCTCTCTCAACCTTACCTCCAGTCAAGCAAACTGAGTGTTCACCAGCTCACAGCAGCACCCAACAGCCCTCTGAACAGGTGAGGAGAGCTCAGAGCCACTGCGAGGCTGTGGGACAGCACTGCTCTCAGCAGACACACACACTATGCACTCGTGTCCTCTCCAGGGACAGCCAGCCACAGAATCCACAGCCAGACAGATGTGCTAGCGCACACTTGCAAGCTCCTCAATCATGAAGTGGGACCAGAAGAATCTGAAGTTCCAAGCCAGTTCCACAGCAAGACCACCTCCCACAGCAACCCTGCCCACGCAAACAAAGAAGCATTTAAAAAATGTTTCACTGCTTTTATATCTACGTATCTTACTTAAGGATGAGGATTTTGCTTGCATATATTTCTGTACCATGTGCATCCTTGTGCCCACAGAGGCATTAGCTTCCACTGGAGGTATGAATGGCTATGAGGGGAGCTGCACAGATGGCTCAGTGGCTAAGAGCACTGGCTGCTCTTCCAGAGATCAATTCTCAGGAACCTCAGAGTAGCTCACAACCATCTACAATGGCATCCAATGTCCTCTTCTGGTATGCAGAGATACATACAGACAGAGCACTCGTGTGCATAAGATAAATAAACCTCTTTTTAACAAATGACCGACTGTAAGCTGCTATGAGTGCTGAGAACTGAACTCAGGTGCTCTGTAAGAACAAGCACTCTTACCCAAAGTTGTCTTTTCATCCACCTGAAAATGTTTATGCTAGGGTCCCTGTTGTCCAGGCTGGCCCCAAATTCACTATGTAGCCAAGGATAAACTTGAACTTCTGCTCTTCTTACCTCCACCTCTTAACTTAAGCGCTAGGATTACAGGTGCACTACATACCTGGCCTAGAAACGCACCTCTGAAACAGTCTTGCACCAGGGGCTCTGAGCACCCACGCCAGCCAGCTCTGTCCTCGGGAGGCGTGTGTCAGCGGGAGCTTGCGCGGCGACCACCCTATGCCGGCTTCTGGCACTCTCTAGAGTCTGGAAACCAGCGACACACACACACACCCCAAACCCAGAAGGCAAAGGAACAGGGCAGGGCAGGGAGCATCTAAACCCTGGAATGTGAGAGGTGGACAGGCAAGGATCCTCGCTATGAGGTGAGTCAGGGAAGTCTGCTGGGAGTTGACTTTTTTGAAAACTTCTTCAGGCTTGTTTTTGTCGTTKTAGTTTCTCCTACTTCTCTGTAGCAAATTCCAGACTAGTGCCCACAAGTCAGAGCAACAGCCCCTGAGGACTGAAGTACTAGACTGTCTAAAACTAAAAAAGAACTGAGTGGAGCAGTGTTTCCTCTTCAGACATCCCCAGACTCCTACTAAGGAGCCASGTGTGGCTCTCCCAGATCCCCCAGCCTAGGCCTATCTCTGGCCCACAAAGCTCACACCCTAGCAGCGGAGCTTGCTGGACTTCAGGTCTCAACCTCAGTCATGCTGCTCCCTCGCCAGTCCTGCTGCCCTTCCAGCCTCAGCTCGTGCAGTCSGGTCCAAGGCTCTTGACATTCCTACGGTGAGGGCAGGAAGGGGAGGGAGGAGGAGTAACAGGATACTTGTCCAGATACTAAGATCGGGTCACCCCGACCTCGGCAACCTATGGCAATGGGGTTTCCAGTACCACGACCTCCACAAGGAAAACTTTTGCCATGTTTCTTGGGATGGAGCAGAGAGATGGTATCTGTTGAAGATTTGTTATTAGGCTCTGGCAGAGATCTTAAGCTTGCATCACACACTTCTCACTATGCTTCATGACCAAGCTAGCACTCATTACATGATCACAGTGAGACCGGCAGCTGAAAGAGAATCAGCAGTCAATACCCCCGGCTCGGAACCTCTAAAGAAGAAGAGGAGAAAGAGAAGCTGGCTGCACAYCTGCCCTGCAAAGTCCCCAAAAGACATGAGCCTCTCATGCAGCACGCATCACCCTTGACTTGCTTTCTTATTAACTGGTACACAGTCATCTCCCTAATTAAAACGTCATCCCCTCTGCGAGGTCTACGCCCTGTCTCCTCGGGCCTGTCTCCACTCRTGACGACATCCCTATGGATSCGTCACGCATATCGACTTGAGCTTCAACCAGAGACATCCCTGCATCATTTCTTSTGCCCAGCAGGATTTGTATCTATGGACTAAGGCTAGTTATCAACGTGCTGTAACGCCTGGCATGGTGACACACACCTGTGATCCCAACACAAGGCCCGGAAGCAAGAGGATCAGAAGTTCAAGGCTACCCGCAGCTATCTATCAAGTTTGATGCCAGTCTGGGTTAATGTGGAATTGGGGGGGGGGAGGGAGTCATCGAGAATGGACTTCGTACCAAAGTCGCAAGCACTGTATCTCCATGTTCACTGCCTACTGTCATTGTCACCACATACCCAAAATAAAGGCTGGGGGGGGGGGACATTAATGGAAATAAATCCGAGATGATGGACAGGCCACAGATAAAAGCCACAAAGCTGTCTGCTAAACCTGCTTCTCCAAAGCTAGCCCAAACCTCTTTCCAAAACCCTCACAGGCAGGAAGGGAAGACACCCAGAGGAAGGGAGGAGGAAGGGAGGAGACTGATTATGGCAAGGATGGAAATAGACCTGGAGAAAACTGAGGCAGCCAACAGACCAGGCGTAGAGCGCTGAAGTGCTACGGATGACAAYAGAAATGTGTGTATTTAAAAACAATAGTGTTTTTAGATGGGGGGGGGGGCGTGCCTAAGTTATGTATGCACAGCATGTGCATGCCTGAGGATGCCGCGGAAGGGCATCGGGTCCCCCGGAACTGGAGTTACTGATGGGTCGAAGTCACCGTGTGGGCGATGAGAACCAAACGCTGGCCCTCTGCAACAACAACACATGCTCTTAACCACCACCTCTCTACACCTGTGTGTCCGTTCTTTATAACTGGGTCTCTAGTGACTACACAGTGTAAAATGCCACCTTTTCTCCTTTTATCCAGCATGGACATTTGTTTTAGTTTTAAGTTACATCACTAGCACACATGACATTTCTTTGTGAGCCAGTGAGATGACTCACCTGCCAGGAATGGCACTGGCKGCCTTCTCACCTGAGCTAGACCCCAGGACCCACGGCAAAGCAAGCACGATCCTGAGGGTTGTGCTCTGACCACCTCACACATGTGTGGCAGTGTGAGGAACCTATATATACACACACAGTCATGTAATTTTAAAAGGGGGGGCGTACTTCATTGTTTTGGGGGAAACAAGTCATTAACATAATGTCTCCCAAGCTGACATTATGACATTATCCTTGCCACTGACATAGGAGAAAACTCCTTTGTTTGCAGTTTTGATGAACTCCTCTTGTCTCCCAAGGAGGAGATTCTCTGATGTTGACACATGGAGTAACCACCTTGGCTTTGTCCTGTGGGAACACTCAAAACACTCAAAACTAATTTTATTTCTCCTTCACTTATGTGTATATGCACATATGGCATGCCACGCACACGCGCAGGTCAGAAGACACGGAGGGAGCTGCCTCTCTCCTCACCACGAGGGTTCCAGGAACCAAGCTCAGGCTTCACACTTGGTAGCAAGCACCTTGACCTGCCAAGCTAACTCAATGACCCCTAAAAAGTCATTTTTATGTGCTCTTCCCTGTCCACCATCACCACAGACTTAATTCTTTAAAGCCAGAGATCTGGACGGCTGTGACCCAGTAAAAATGGCTTTTGCCTTTACGTATGTCAGGAGATCTTCCAAAGATCCAGCCTTCAGCCTGACAGCTCTGCCCTCTGCATCTCACCTCCTGAACAATCACACTGGTTTAACCCCATACTTAACAAGAAACGGCAATCCTCACTGCAAACTTTCTCTACTCASAGTAACAGAGACGCCCTTGGATCACTTTTAGGAAGATCAGCTAGGGATGCCTGTGATCCTCCTGTCTCCACTCCTCCCCAGAGCAGAGATTGTATGTGCTTGTACTAACATACTCAGTTCTAGGTGCAGCAAAGTACTCTCCCAACTGACATCTGAACCATACCTACCCTTTCGTGAATTTGTAGTGTCTTTAGGAATTTGGTACTTCACACGGAAGTTTAAAAATTCTGTACTGTTGATGACTGTCCCTCCTGAAATACTATGACTATTTATTAAATATCTTTATCTATCTTTAATAAACCCAGATACACTTTAGCTTGGGTAGGAGGAGCTGACAAATCCTGTTCCGGAACATCCTTAAAGGACTAGAGCACAACTGGTGAAACGTCCCCTTTAACATGCAAATGAAGCGAATAGAGATCTAATTAATACCTGGCAGCCACTAAGCAGCTTTCTGACTTCCTCTCTTCCTCTCTTCCTATTAAGACATGGCACTCTGTCCTTGCCACTGAACAGTGGCAGCTTTTAGTAGTACCAGGAACACCAGCCCTGCCTATAGACAACCACAATCGCTCTGGCTGGAAGCCTTGGCCTTTTACKGCCGAGCTATTGCTCCAACCCTATGCATTTCTTTGTACCAGAGGGCATTCCTAAAACAACAACGACAACAACAAAGAGCAGCTAAACTGGCCAGGTAGCTCACTTGGAAAAATAGCTTCCTATATGCATGAACCTCTTGAATCTGATCCCCAGGACTTCATAAAAACAATAACGGTGAGCTGTTCAGCCATCTTGGCTTCTGTGTTTAGCCTCAAGTGCTGTGATGTCAACAGCCCCACCAGTCAGACACGGTCCTCCCATCTGATTGCAATGCTGGATCAAGCATGTGTCCTGAAACGCTTCCAAGGGGGAAGATGCTGGATCTGGCTCAACCATGCTCTTCAGAGTCCAGAGGAAGGCAGAAGAACCTTCTGATCCTCCACGGCCTAGCAAGTCAGGAAGAACAATGGTGTCCCAGGTCGTTTTCAAGTCGAGCRCCCTATCACTATTAGGAATGGAACTTGAGAAACACTGATAACCACAAGACCAACAGTTTAGGGCTCAGTGAGTCTGCATTAGTGTCCTGGATTAATTGTTGACTAGTCATAGCTGTAATATATTTTCACCTGTGTCTGTCTGTCTGTCTGTTTTTGAGACAGGGTCTATGTAGTCCTGCATGTCCTGGAGCTCACTATGTGGCCCAGGCTGGCCTTGAACTCACAGATCGTCCGGTCTCTGGGAACACAGGAGTGTGTCACCACGCCCAGCTGTTGCTGCTGCATCCTCCACCTTCCCTTTTTGTCTCTTGGAGTCAGGATTTTACTCTATCACCTTGGCTGGCCACACAGAGCTCTGCCTGCCTCTGCCTCAAGTGCTGGAGCTGCAAGTATGTCCAGCCATGTCTGAAGATGTCTACACATTTCACGTTTCCTCTCAAGAACACTTAAGTCAGAACACAGGCGCTTGCTATCTCAGTAAACTGTAGAATTTTCAAAGCCAAGGAAGCACTTCTTTTGTCTGTCTGTCTGTGTGTCCCCGGTTCATCAAAGGGTACACTGACAAGGAAGAGGGGACCAAGCAAGGACTCTGCTCTAGAGCTTGCCAAGCACACAGAAAATGCTGGCTCTATCCCAGGACTGCGCACCCACACACACACCCCCCCCCACACACACACACGCACTCATGCACGATGCAGTAGCACACAGCTAGTCTCTGCACTGTAAAGGAGGAAGCAGAAATACTCACAACCGTCTGTGAACTCTAGGTCCAGAGGACCCAACACCCTCTTCTGGCTCCCACAGGCATTGCACGCACAGGGTACACCTACAAAGATGCAGGCAAAATATGCATCTTCACAGAAAATAAGGTAAATCTTTTTGTTAAGTTCCTGGTAGCAAGAGGTAGCAGAAGGAGACAAGAGAGATTTGAAACACCAATATGGTAGGATTCACTGGGCAYAGGACTTGAAGGCAGAGGCTGGAGGATCTCTCTGAATTCAAAGCCAGCCTGGTCAGTCTGGATAGCAAGACAGCCAGGGTCAAATAGAGAGACCCTGTCTCAGAAAAAAGTAGAACTCACAGGGTCTAATAATGGGCTAAATGTAAGAGGAAGAATACAAAAGTCAACGACAACTTGGAACTGGATGACAATTCTTCAGACAGAAAAAAGTGAGGGCAGGAGAGATGACTCAGTGGTTAAGAGTACTTAAGGCTCTTCCAGAGGTCCTGAGTTCAATTCCCAGCAACCACATGGTGGCTCACAGCCATCTGTAATGGGATCTGATGCCCTTTTCTGGTGTGTCTGAAGACAGCTACAGTGTACTCATACATAAAATAAATAAATCTTTAAAAAAAAAAAAAAGAAGSAAGGAATACATCTGGTAAGGATAAGGATGTTTGCTTTAAAACTTAATACAGATTTCTTTGTTTTTTAATCTATTTCCATGGCGCAGATGTATGCCTGTGAGTGACAGGGCAGTGGCCAGAAGAGGCCATCAGATCCCCAGAGCTGGAGCTACAAGCTGTTTTAAGTTGTCTGACTTTATTGCTCTAAGTTTGGGTCCTCTACAAGAGCAGTTTATTCTATTTTTGTGCAAAAATATGAAGTTGAATGGACCGGGGGATCCTAGAACCTGGAAGTCACCTATGTAAACAGTAACTGAACCTTAAAAAAAGCAAGAGAGCCTCAGATGACAAAAATTACTGATGCCTCTACCATGGCCTTTCTTCACTTTCTTCTAAGCAAACCCCCTCTTGTTTAAAATTGGGGAAACAGAATATGAAGTACATTTCAGCAAAGATTCTTCCTCAGCCTGCGGAATGAATGACCTGGCTGAGCTGTGTGACATGTGCTCCCTTCTCTCATCAGCGCCTGGCTCACAGATGGTCACACAGAAACAGTCACCAATGAATGAATGGGCCGTGGGAAAGCTCCCTGGGAGCACCTCAGGGCGGCTTCTGTAAGAACRTCAGAGTTCTCTTGTCCAGCCTTCGTTTGATTACACTGAGATGAGATGCTAAGCCTGGGGCGGCAGCTCACACCTGCAATCTCAGCACCCGAGGCCGGAGCTGGAGGAATGGCGGAGTAGAGGAACAGCCCGGACCTCAAAGACCCTGTCTCAAAGAAACAACAAAGCCAGCATGGGGGATGGCTCAGTCACKGAAGTGTTTACCATGAAAAGCACAAGACCAGAGTTCGAGCCCCAGAGCCCATCTAAAAATAGCTAGCTATGGTGGCACACACTGGTAAGGCCCACGGTAAGGAAGCAAAAACAAGACTCCTTGAGGCTCACTGTCCAGCCAGACTGCACGGACTGACGGGTGAGCTCAAGAGACAGATGTCATTCTTCTTCTTCTTCTTCTTCTTCTTCTTCTTCTTCTTCTTCTTCTTCTTCTTCTTCTTCTTCTTCTTCTTCTAAAGATTTTATTTATTTTATGTATGAGTACACTGTCACTGTCTTCAGACACACCAGACGAGGTGTGAGCTCTCCTTACGGACGGTTGTGAGCCACCATGCGTTTGCTGAGAATTGAACTCAGGAGCAGTCAGTGCTCTTAACCACTGAGCCACCTCTCCAGCCCGACAGATGTCATTCTTAAGGATACCCACAGTTGTCCTTCAGCACACACACGCACACACATACACACACACACACACGGAATGGTGCCCACACACAGGCCACACTCCCACGCACAAAGGAATGGGTAGGAGGCA
>BDUI01020791.1:19100-29273 GCA_002335545.1 Apodemus speciosus
TTGTCTCCCTTTGTGTTTTCTTAGTTGTTTCTACTTCTGTTTTTAGATCCTGGATGGTTTTGCTCAGTTCCTTCACTGGTTTGTTTGGGTTTTCTTGTAATTCTTTAAGAGATTTTTTTGTTTCTTCTTTCATGACTTCTGCCTGTTGACCGAATTTCTCTTGCATTTCCTTAAGTGATTTTTGTGTTTCCTCTTAATGGCTTCTATCTGTTTACCCATATTCTCCTGAATTTCTTTAAGTAATTTTTATGTTTCCTTTGTAAAGGCTTCTATCTTATTCATGCTCTCCTATATTTCTTTAAGAGATTTATTTATGTCCTTCTTGTAATCCTCTAATATCATCATGATATGTGATTTTAAATCCAGATCTTGTTTTTCTGGTGTGTTTTAGTATCCAGGACTTGCTGTTGCTGGAGAATTGGGTTCAGATGCTGCCATATTGCCTTGATTTCTGTTAGCAATGTTCCTATGTTTGCCTTTTGCCATATGGTTATCTCTGGTGTTAGTTGGTCCTGTTGTCACTGGCTGGTGCATGAACCTCCTGTGAAGCTGTAAGGCTATTTCTGCACCACTGGATGACTGAGTTTCCCCTGGCACATATTGCTGATGGGCTGCCCTATTCTTGGGTGCCGAAGGAGCCCTGGTGTGACTTGCCCCAAGCAATGCTATACTCTGGTTGCCTCTGTGTACCTGGTGCTGCCCACCTGGTCCATCCAGGAGCAAAGATGGCAGAGGCTGCACGGACCCCTTCCAAGCTCTGATCACCCTGCAGGGCAAACATGCCAGGACAGCGCTGGCACACAGACAACCTGCAGAGCTGCCCAGGCCTTGGGCACAGTCAGAAGCCTGGCAGGCTGTGTTCCCGAGAGATGTTAAACTCACGATATCTCTGTGTACCTGGTGTTGCCTGTCTGGTCCATCCAGGAGCGAAGATTGTGGAGACTGTGGGGTGAAATTGATCTTCTTTTCTTTCTTTCTTTCTTTCTTTCTTTCTTTCTTTCTTTCTTTCTTTCTTTTTTCTTTTCTTTTTTTTTTTTTTACTGTAACACACTCTACTTGAGATACTCAATTCATTTAATATGAAATTCAGAATTTATGGAAAACCACATGAAACTCCTCAAAAGAGTCACTGAATCTTCAACCTAACAATATAGAATCAGTAGAAAGGAAATAAGCTTTAGAATAACTCAAAAAATAGTGTGTCTGGCAGCAATTTCAAAGAATGTAAGTCTGTGAAGAACACAGAACCCAGGGAATTGTTTACTCATAGTGGAGGTTGTGGCAGCATCTGTGTAGCATAGGATATTTCTAGTCTCTTGATAATGATGTTTCAACACAGTACAAAGTGTAAAGTTCCACAGTGCCTTCATAATTGAGCTGAAATTTGAATACCAAGGTCATGGTATACTTTTGCATAAAAACAGACAAAAGATACAGACTATATGAATACAGAGTACTTTTCTCAATTCAAGTTAAATTCTAACAAGCTTTTTATTCAAACTCATGATTCTTCTCTCTCTTTTGGGTAATGCCAGAATGTTTGCCATATCACCATGAATACAATGTTTTTAATAATTCATAGTCTACAAAGTAATCCTTAATAATAAACAGTATGGTTATAAAAAATGATTCCTGGAACATTTTAATGACCTTTTGCTATACTTTGTGGCCTTAGGATGTATGCAATGTGTTTGAAGAACACTCAGAATAGTGCATTGTTATTGGGCTATGGCAACAAAATAACACATTTTAGGTTCTTACATAATTTAACTTCATTTTTTGAGTATTCACTTATAATGTTTACCTGACTATAAAGTGAAATTTTATGGACTTAAGAGATGGTTCAGTGGTTAAGTGCACCTATAAACGACTTGAGTTCAGGTCCCACTATTGACATGGTGTCTCAAAACTATATTTAGTTCCAGTTCTAAGTGTTCTGATGCTTTCTTCTTACCTCCTCAGACACTGCATTCACATGGTGTACAGACAGAGAAACAAGCAAAATATTCATGTTCATATGAATATATATGTTAGAATAAATAAAACTAAAAAACAGTAAAAATGAATCTCACTGTATCTCATCCCCCAGCTATATAATTAATCATCATAAGTAGTTGCATACTTGTTAAATAGAATCAGCAAATTAGTGATATATGAGTTTCCAGCACTAAACCCTTCAAAGAAAACTCAGTTTTAACAATAATCTATTCATTAAAAATATTAACAAGAACTGAGAAATTGATGAGAGAATTTTGGAATCTGCACAGATGATGAAAATAAAAAGGACATGTTGAAAACTACAAGATTATGTTTTACATTATGTACATCAACTTACTTCCAAGTTCTTGAAGCATGGTACAGAGAGAGAGATGTTCTTTGCATGAAGGGTCATGAGGTGAGGACCCCATTTTGCTGTACACTCCCACAACAAAGATGCTTATTAACAGGAGCCCTCCCCCTAACAAACTAATGTTTAATTCTTCCACGTTTTGAACCCATGCCCAGGATTCATTTTTGGCTAGATGTGGTTCTAATGAACCAGGTAACAGACCAAAATCTGTAGACCCAGAACTTAGGTCATCTACATATAATGTTAGGTTGGTACATATACTCAAAGACCTCATAAAGGCCCCCATGGTCCCAGGCTTCAATTTGGCACTTTGAAATCTAAGCACTGTGGTTTTTCAGCATCAGACAACACTATGTGGCTTCAGCATCAGGTTGCAAGTTTACATGCTAGATCCTAGGAGTATATAAACATTAAGTCTATAACAGTTAAAACACAAAATTATGCCAAGTCAGTTTTTATGAACTCATGACCATACCTGTCCTAGTACTAGTGATCAATGGGAAAATAAGACTGGAACCCCTCCCCAGACTCCTTTGTATGGTAACAGTTAACAAATCTCTTCACTGGGTCTCAGTGCTAGATCAGCCCCATACCTTCTCTACTGTCACATCAGCTCTTATATTGTCAGGATCCTTGCCTGTACCAGAAGCAATTTGGTCACTAAGCACTAATATTTTATACTGATGCTCACAAACCCATGCTACCTCCATGATAATGATCTTCAACTGTAACCCTGAAAACCCTGTTACTAGGCCCACCCAGTAAACACTGGACCTAGGCTGACTCCCAGTAGAACCAGGATCCAAGTCCACACATATAACCCAGGCTCTACACCTAATCTATTCCAAGGTCTCATATTTGACCATGCCAACACATTCATGAGGTTTATTTTTGGAAGATTCTAGGTCTAAGATAGCTCCTGTAAACCCACAGTCCAATAGCACATTTGTAGGCACAGGATCTAGATCTACCTATATACTAACTCAGTCACAAATTTAACCTAAGGAAGTATTCATTCTGTGTGCCAGATAATGTATCTCACTGGTTGGCTTGAGGGGGATTTGGAAACCCTGGTATTGAAGAATTTTCCACACTGAGGACAGTCTATAAAGACTGGATGAGTGCCTACTGCCTCAAATGCACAGACACCAAAGTCAAACCTAAAATGATAAAAAAATTAGGAAAATGTGACACTGACAAAAAAAAAAAAAAAAGAACTAAAGCACCAGCAACTGATCCTACATAGATATCAGTGTCCTGCCTAATGAATGATCAAAAATAATGGTCTAACAAGGTTCTGGGCTACAAGATAACACAAAAACAAAACAAGCCAAAAATATACAAATAAAATTCAAGAACAAGTATAAATCATAACAAAAATGAGCATTGAAGAATAAAATGAGCAAAAAAAAAAAAAACAGCAAACACAAGCAAATAGATTAAATAATTAGGAAATGTGGGAGGATAACGTGGCTCAACGGGGAAAACCCTCCATACTAAGCCTGGATGGCCTTAGTTCGGTTCACTGGATTCACATGGTAGAAAGAAAGGTCTGACTACCACAAATTGTTTTCTACCTCTATACATGCACAGTGGTAAATGTATGTCCCATGCCAAGACACACACATATCAGTACATATACAAATCTAATTACAACTTTTAAAAATGATTTGCAAATACAAGGGCAACTCACTATACATTATTCATTTAAAGGACCTCATTCAAAATGATTGAAGAAAGACTATGAACTTCATGGAAAAACACAGAACATACATATTGGCAACTGCAGAGCAACAAAGAGAAAGAAGAAAGTGTATGTGAAGAAAAGATGATACAAACTAGTAAAATGAGGAAAGAAGTCTGAGAATCCAGAGCCAGAGAAAGTTCCAAAAGAAACCCACATTGATTAAAAGAATATTTTAAAAAAGAACTACTACAGGCAAATTTTAATTACATTTTCATTATTATTATTGCGGAGGCACAGGTGCACACTTTCCAGTGTCAGAGGACAACTGACCTGTCCTTTCACGGTAGGATTCAGCATAGAAATGAGGTTGGCAGGGAGCCATCTCACCAGCCCAAAGTTAAATTGAAGAAATGAGAGATGAAACATTGGACAAATAACAAGAAAAGGTGATTTGATAGGTGGAAGACAGAATATTGAGAGGGAATATAGCTAAATATTGAAATATAGCATCTCAAAAATATAGAAATAAAACAAAGCTTCCTGAGTTCTGGGAGAGGTGGTAGGATGGGAAAAGGAAGAGAATGAAAAAAATAATAAATAATTTAAAACCAGGTGAAATCTAGAAACCTTGCATGCCATGTTTGTAAAAGAATACAGAACTTTTAACAATGAGTACTCAGCAACAGGGTAAACAAAGGGAAACCCTCATTTATATATCAGGTTTAAGGAAACTGCAAAATCCACAGATGAAGAATCTAGTCCTCTGTGAAAATGTAGTTTAAGATAGGAGAGCTATGATCTGCGCTACAAGCAGGCACTGGAGAAGAGTCCCCTGTACAGTTTAGCTTGTTTCTCTGCAACATGACAGGGGAGCAAAATAATAGGACTCTTTCTGTCAAAATGGTGAAAAGTAGTTGAGATGCAGACTCTCCAGACTGATACATCTCCAGAACTTGATGATCCTACTTCACTGACTGCCTAACCTTCCCAAAAGTCAGTGTGGGTTCAGAAAACTGTTGGGATTTGGATGCCAGTTTGTGGATGCAGATCTACAAATGGGAAATGCATACTCTGATATAAAGGCAGAGTTTGTTCCTCTTGGGAGTTATAGACTAACCTATGTGGTGAAATATGTATAATGGAATTGGGCCTGGCAAAAGGACTGGAGGAGCAGAGGAGGATTGCAATTCCTATGTTATATGGAATAACATCAGCTGGCCAGACAATCCAGTGCTCCCAGGGACAAGACCACTAACCAAGGAGTGTACAGGGAGGGATCCATGGCTCCAGATACATAGGGAGCAGAGGATGGCCTTGTCTGACATCAATGGTAGGGGAGTCCCTTGGTCCTGTGGAGGTTTGATGCCCCAGCAGAGGGACATGCAGAAGGGGTGGGGCAGGAGAGGGTGAGTAGGAAGAGAGCACCCTCATAGAGGCAAAGGGAGGAAGGAGAGGGAGGTTGTAGGTTAAGGGGGTTTGTGAAGGGATAACTGGGAAGGTTGATATCATTTGAGATATAAATGGATGAAATGATTAGCAAAAAATTGAAATGGCTATAAAATTTTAGTCATTGTCTTTAAGGCCTACAATTCTCTGTCTGCTTCCTTCAGTGTATACTTAAAAATGTCTGACTTATATTTTTACTTGTAATCACTTCCTTGATATCATTTCCTTGTTTCACAATCTAGTCCACTCACATATTTTTTATTTTATTTTGCTTTGATCTGTTCTTCTACAACAGTTGTATTTTCAGTTGTCTATTATATGAAAAAGTCTCACCTTATCTCTCCTGTTTTCCTCCATTCTTTCTTTCTCCTTCCTTCCATCACCTCATCCTTTCTTCTTTTCTTCCTGTATTTCTATCCCTGTGTTAACTAATCATTAGGAATGCAACTTGTTTAAATTTGTCTCTAATGTATGTCAACTCCTTTCCTTCCTGAGATCCATAGCTGAAGAGCAATTTAAAATGCCTGTATCCCCATATAGAGCTAAGATTTGATAAGTATTTCCTCTAAGATCGTTCTTTGGAGTTGTAACCACACAGTTACATTTCTTAATCAAAATTCCTGGCTTCCAGAGAGACACTTAGAACAGAGAGATAATATAAACTACCAATGTGTACTGCTACCAGATAAATTTTTGGTCTTCTTTCCAACCTCCATGTACTTTACTTCATGTCCAATGAGCAATACACTATAATCTTCTGAGATATGCAATTCTGGCTTGTAAAAAAAAGAATTATTGATATAAGTAAAAGGAAATAGTCTCTGCTGCCTTAGTATGTGGAGTTTATATACTAGAAGAATGGCTCACTCTTCCAATGGCTATAAACATTTGGCTTATGAACTGGGAACAGAAAGTAAGGAAGAACAAGCAAATAACTAATTATGTATAGATAGGTTTATTCTTGAGTACACTGTGATATTAAAATGAACCAAATGCAGGAGAGCAAATAGCATATGTTTTCATTAGTGTGTGGAATTCATAAATGTTAGTCTCATAGCATAAGATACTAGAAGCATGGTTACCATGGATGGACATTGACACTGATAGCCATGAATATCAACACTGACTCCTGCCACTATATAGCCATGAACCCAAAGATGGCCTTCAGCAACAACTCAGGCTAGGACCTCACCATAGCTTCAAGTAGTGGGACTGGCTACTCACAATAGGCTACTACTCTCCACCCTCTAGTCTCCAGTTCTTTCTCTCTTCATAATGTCCAAGCTCCACTTCTCTTTCCTATCTGTTTACCACATTCTTACACATTGTGGTGATTCCCTCTGCAGGTTGGCCACAGGCAAGCTTGGCAGCAAGAAGGTATCTATGGCTTATATATGCTGTGTGCAAGAGGGCAGGTCTGTGGGTGGTATGGCAGTCTGCAGATCTTTGTCTGTCTTCACACACCCCCTACTGTACTTCCTAGTAGTAGCCAGGGCTCTGTGTGTCTATGCTGTCCCTGTGTCATGGGCAGAATGCAGGTCTGTGGGCATCTTTCCTTATCCTGGCATGATGGAATTCAGGTCTCTGTCTATCTTTATCCTCCTTTGCTCCCTGGATTTCATTGGATTGGATTGGATTGGATTGGATTGGATTGGATTGGATTGGATTGGATTGGATTGGATTGGATTTTTGTGTCCTAGGCATAACAGCTTTGTCTATTGTGGTTGTTTGAATATGCTTGACCCAGGAAGTGGCACTATTAGGAGGTGTGGCCTTGTTAAAGTGGGTGTGGCCTTGTTGGAGGAAGTGTATCACTTTAGAGGTGGGCTTTGATACTCTTCTCCTAGCTGCTTGCAAGAGACTCTTGACTTCCTTCAGATGAAGATATAGAATTCTCAGCTCCTCCAGTGTCATGCCTGCCTGGGCACCACCATGGCTTGCAAAATGATGATAGAAGACTGAATCTCAAAATCTATAAGCTAGCTTCAATTAAATGTTGTCTTTGCAAGAGTTGCCTTGGTCATGGTGTTTCTTCACAGCAATGGAAAACCAAACAAAGACAGCTATCAAGCCAGGTATCAAGCTAGGATGAACAAAGGATGGCCATTTTCACTGCCCCTAACTGATAAAAAAGCAACACCAACAACAAAGTGTCTCTTTGCTTCTTGGACCATTGCAGTAGGAGGGTGGGGGAGCACAGGATGGGACAACACATGACTATTATTTTTATGTGTACTTACATTTCAGATAAAACAAGCTAAGCAAGAAATTTTTATTCATACACCCTTATTTGTATGGAAATATTTAAAATTTGCTTTTAGTTATTTGAAATACACAATTTAAAATGATTTGTGTTGTTGAGAAAGAATTGTATGTATGACTTGTCATATATAAGCATATAAACTGATACACATATATAAGTGGATTAAATATATATTTTCCCTTCAGCCTTGAAGTGATCCCTTCAGCCTTGAAGTGATTCATAGCGTCTTTGACATTACAACAGAGAAACTGGTGTTGACTTGGTGTAGCAATACTGTTATAAGGTAAATAATTGAAGCAATAGAGTAACAATGAACATGCTGAAATGAGAACAGGGAAATTGTCACCCACCAAAGGAGTAGATTACACTAATTAACAGTTAACATCTCAAGCACAAAATTCTATTATGTGGACTTACATAGAATGGTAAATGGTAAATGGAATCACTTTTAGTATCTAAATGATATTGTATCTTAAATCATTTTTTTTGTCTGTCTCTTAACTATTTTTTATTAACTTACCTTTCTGACTATTGAGTTTGCATAATTTCAATGCACTTAGAAAATAACACCATTATTCTTTATAATGCCCTCTAGCCAAATGCAATTTAGTTCTCAAATAAGAGTTGGTTAATGTTAGAAAAATTCAAAAATATTGAGTATTATGAATATAACTATTTACAATATTAGTTTATTATTATAAAATAGAGCTCAATATTTGACACAAAGGAATTTTATAAAGTTGAATTTGTAATCCTGACCATAAAATTTAATAATAAAATTTACAAGATGTGCTGGGGACCTATATGAAGAAAAACTTAAAATTTACATGGGATCAGTTTTGAATGAAATTTGACAGAATGGGAAGAGATTTTACTTTCCTTGAGTAGAAAGTGAAAAGTGTTACATTCATTAAAAGCCATAAATTATCTTTGAATTATCCTATAAATTAAATATACCATGAAAAAGACTTTCCAATTAGGGGTTGAGAATCATACAATGAGATTCACATGGAAAAATATATGCATACATGTCTTAGTTAGGGTTTTACTGCTGTGAACAAACATGATGACCAAAGCAACTCTTATAAGGATAACATTTAATTTGAGCTGGCTTATAGGTTCAGAGGTTCAGTTTGTTGTCCTCAAGGAGGAGCGTGGCAGTGTCTAGGCAGGCATGGTACAGGAGGAGCTGAGAGTTCTACATCTTCATCTGAAGGCTGCTAGGAGAAGACTGGCTTCCAAGTGGTTAGGAGAAGGGTCTCATGGCTCAACCCCACAGTGACACCCTTTCTCCAACAAGCCCACACCAACTCCAACGAAGCCACACCTCTTAATAGTGCCACTCCCTGGGCCAAGCATATTCAAACTACCACTATACAGTAACAGCAAGGGTTTCATTAATAAAAAGACTGTGCATGGGAGAACTCACATACTCTCTTTTATATCACTCTACTACAGCCATATGAATAAATAGAAAAGGTTAGAAATAATAGTCTATATTAGATCCAAAAGAAATTAAAAGTAAATATAATTGCCTTGATTTGGAAACAGTTTGTTCTTCAGCTGTTAACATATGCAAAGTTTGCTCCTTGTGATAGTATTGAGGTATAGAGACTAAGTAGAAATTGATGGTAGTTCATCCCTCATGAATGCACTGTTATCATGTGGAAGTTGGGCAGGTTTCATAATTAATTTCTTTTTTATTAGATAAATTATTTATTTACAATTCAAATATTGTCCCCTTTCCTGGTTCCCCCACCACCACCCTAAAATCACCTAACCCATTTCCCTCCCTCTGCTCACCAATCCAACCACTCCTGCTTCCCTGTCCTGGCATTCCCCTATACTGAGGCATTTAGTCTTCTCAGGCCCAAGGGCCTCTCCTCCCTTTGAAGTCCAACTTGACCATCCTCTGCTGCATATGCATCTGGAGCCATGGGCCCCTCCATGTGTACTCTTTGGTTCCAGGTTTAGTCCCTGGGAGCTCTGGGGGTACAGGGTGGTTCATATTGTTGTTCCTCCTATGGTGATGCAAACCTCTTCAGCACCTTGGGTCCTTCCTCTAGATCCTCCACTGGGGACCCTCTGCTCAGTTGAATGATTAGCTGAGAGTGTCCCCGTCAGTATTTGTCATGCACTGGGGCAGAGCCTCCCAGGTGACAACTATATCAGGGTCTTATCAGCAAGCCCTTGTTGGCATCCACAATAGTGTCTGGGTTTTGTAACTGTATATGGGATGGATCCCCAGGTGGGGCAGTCTCTGGATGGCCTTTTTTTCAGCTCTTCTCCACACTTTGTCACTGTATCTCCTCCCATGGGTATTTTGTACCCCCTTCTAAGAAGGACCAGAGTATCCATACTTTGTTCTTCCTTCTTCTTGAGCTTCATTTGGTTTGTGAATTGTATCTTGGGTATTCCAAGCTTTTG
>BDUI01020792.1:32446-42538 GCA_002335545.1 Apodemus speciosus
CCAGCTTCAGGGAGGAAGACTGTACCAAAACATGTCCTCCTGAGACTGTGGGGGAAAGAGGCAGTGTGCCCTCAGCTGCAGGTTAGTGAGTGTTCCCATCTGCTAAGAAAGACACAGCTGCTGCCTCTGCTTTGTGTTTCACCTTTTGAGCCTTTTGTGTAAGGGGAGGGTGGTGGAGTGTGCTTAGGGTCCCTGCATTAGGGAGGCTGAGGCAGAAGGGTTATGAGTTGGAAGTCAGTCTGAACTACACAGTGAGACTATTCCCAAATCACACCAATCCAAGGCAAAAGGACGAAAGACCTATAATTTAGTTATACAACTATAAACAAAAGCTAGAAAAAATAAAGGTTGGGCATGCCCACTTAGCCATACACCAACATGGATTCTCTGTTTTTTAAACATCCTTTTACCTTGTTTAATTCCATATGTACTCAATGCCCCCATTGAGTTAGAACAGAACTTATAGTCTTTTATTTGAAAACTACCTTTACATCTGTGCTGAAGAGTGCTGAAGCTGGAAACCCACACATGAGTCTTGCAGGCTGTGGGGAGGGCTGAGGTGCTGAGGACCTGGTCTGGGGCTGCTACTGGCAGTAATATTCATGGTAGAGTAACCAGAGGGCCACACTCATCATTTTAGGTCTCCTTGGAGCATAGAAGACTTCTTGTGTGGTCTCTTCCACTTCAGAATCCACAGTACCCTGCAGGTAATGTGTCCTTTCCCTTGACTAAAGACAATGGGACTTTGGCTTGTAAGAGGAGAGCAGGCCACTTACAAATTCACCTAACCCTGACATTCTTCTGAAGGGCTGTTACATTTGGGTGGCAGAGAAGCAGGTCTAGAGCTGCCATGGGAAGTGCTGCTTCATGCTAAGTACTGGAGGGTCTCTGCCCATCGATGCCTAGTTCTGCCCTGTGTTTCATTCCAGAAAGTTCTGATGCTCTCCTGTGGTGACTGCTGCAGCCACACTCATGGTCCAAGGATTTCTGGGGGCAGACTCTCCTCTAGCGACAGATGCGTAATTGAGAGGATAATAAAGACTACGGCAGTGTTGACACAAGCTATCAACAGCCATGTCTGACCTAGACATGGAATTTCCTATGATGTGTGGAAACACATAGTGGCTGTGGCATAGGGTTGTGGAAAGAAGAGCTTAGAGACAAGGAGGGAGAAAATGAGAAGACAGGGCACTGGAAGAGAACAGAACAGTGCGCACTGCTCTGCATATGAAATCTTACTGTACCCACCATGCATGTTAGATGATATTCAGTCATCCACAGTGTCACACCTGTGCCAGGAAGTCAGGAGCCAAGATTGTTAATGTAGCAAGAGAGTAGTTCAAATCAATTCTTCATTGTGTTTAGAGGGGCTGTGTGTTTTGAGCACAKGCWGGAGTCACACAGGCGCAAGAGGTTATGTCTTTATTGAGGTGCRTTACAGGGAACAATCCATCATCACAGACTTGTGTATTTTTTAGATTGTCTTGCAGATAGACTGGGGAAGTCTGAGGGCAGACTGGGGACAGGCAGARGACAGGCTGGGGGCAGGCTGGGGACAGGCTGGGGACAGGTTGTGTTGAACTCAAGGTGCACCAGATGAGCTCAGGCTTGGAGAGTCTGACTCAGGCAGGTCAKGCTTTTCAGCTACTTGCCCTTTAAGACATTATTAATCCAGGGCACATATGAGGAGATTCGGGTGAAGACTGCAGGGGGCTTTGCCCTTTTACTCATATAAGATGCAATGCCATGAGCCACACCAGCACACACTAGCGGTCCCCCAGAGTCTCCCTGTAGGTGAGGAAAATCAGACTATGAGCAAAGATTGCTTTCTCCCAACATGAAGCCCMCCACCAAAGCTACTCCCAGACTGAAGTAAGTCCTGTCTCAGTGTTATTCATAAATTAGGGATTTAATGCCTGACTTCTCCACCTCTGGCCTGGCCARTGCTAACATTTCTCCCTTTACTCCTTTCCTTTCTCTTCTGAAGCCTCATGGGAAGGATACAGGAAGAGCTTGGGCTCAGGGAGATGAGACAGAGAGGGAGAATTTCACTTCCCAAAGTGTCAGGGCTAGAAGCCTAAGAACACAGGCATTAGTCACTGCTGAGGAGACCTGTTAGACACACTTCCTCCTCTGATGCTGTCGCCTGTTGAGGGGAGGAACAGCAGGTGTGTACTCACCTTGTATATTAATTTTAATGTTGTGGGACTGCCCACACAGACCTGGATACTATTGTTGTACTTTGAACGGGCTTTACAGGCATTTTTATCCATGATCTTCAGTTCAACCTCTCTCAGGGTATATGATGTAGATTTATTCACTCCAGTTTGCCCCCATCCAGCTGCCCAGCACATCTTCCCAGGCATGATAAAGTCAGAGGGACGAGGCAGGGAAATCACANTTACAGGGAACAATCCATCATCACAGACTTGTGTATTTTTTAGATTGTCTTGCAGATAGACTGGGGAAGTCTGAGGGCAGACTGGGGACAGGCAGARGACAGGCTGGGGGCAGGCTGGGGACAGGCTGGGGACAGGTTGTGTTGAACTCAAGGTGCACCAGATGAGCTCAGGCTTGGAGAGTCTGACTCAGGCAGGTCAKGCTTTTCAGCTACTTGCCCTTTAAGACATTATTAATCCAGGGCACATATGAGGAGATTCGGGTGAAGACTGCAGGGGGCTTTGCCCTTTTACTCATATAAGATGCAATGCCATGAGCCACACCAGCACACACTAGCGGTCCCCCAGAGTCTCCCTGTAGGTGAGGAAAATCAGACTATGAGCAAAGATTGCTTTCTCCCAACATGAAGCCCMCCACCAAAGCTACTCCCAGACTGAAGTAAGTCCTGTCTCAGTGTTATTCATAAATTAGGGATTTAATGCCTGACTTCTCCACCTCTGGCCTGGCCARTGCTAACATTTCTCCCTTTACTCCTTTCCTTTCTCTTCTGAAGCCTCATGGGAAGGATACAGGAAGAGCTTGGGCTCAGGGAGATGAGACAGAGAGGGAGAATTTCACTTCCCAAAGTGTCAGGGCTAGAAGCCTAAGAACACAGGCATTAGTCACTGCTGAGGAGACCTGTTAGACACACTTCCTCCTCTGATGCTGTCGCCTGTTGAGGGGAGGAACAGCAGGTGTGTACTCACCTTGTATATTAATTTTAATGTTGTGGGACTGCCCACACAGACCTGGATACTATTGTTGTACTTTGAACGGGCTTTACAGGCATTTTTATCCATGATCTTCAGTTCAACCTCTCTCAGGGTATATGATGTAGATTTATTCACTCCAGTTTGCCCCCATCCAGCTGCCCAGCACATCTTCCCAGGCATGATAAAGTCAGAGGGACGAGGCAGGGAAATCACAYCCACAGCACGAGTCAACTCTGCTTTCTTTTGAAGCTGGTGGGGGAAGGAATGAAGAGATGTCAAACAAGAGAAAGATGCTTGGACAAGGGGCCAATCCCCTTGGAAATTCAGGAGTGTGTTCTGAAGAAATGATTTGGACAGGAAAGAATTTGAAGTCCTGAGGCAGGAGGAGAGTTAAGCATGGGAGACTTAAGCAGGGCAAGAAAAATAACTTCACCTTCAGTAACATGATGTCATTGAGTCTGGAAGAGGAATTGTGCTTTGGGTGAATGATTTGTTTTTCAACTTTTATTTTCTGCTGTGTGGATTCTTTCTTGTTCACATTATGAGCTCCAAGGATAACAGTGATTTCTCTGTTGAAAAATAAAAGAAGCAGTGGAAAGGGCTTCTCTTAGGAGGAGGACTCCTTCCCAGGAGAAGGGCACCAGGGTTTAAGTTCTGCCCAGTACAGAGTGAAAGAGACCAGAGATGGAGCTCCCAGGACCGCAGCCTTCCCAGAGAACGTGGCTCAGGAAAAAACAGGACTAAAAACTCTCCCCACACTCCACACTCAGTATGTGGATTGAACCCAAGCCTTGCACAAGGCCAATGGGCACTCTACTTTGAGTTACATGCGAGCTCAAGTCTGAGCTCTGGTGACACCAGGACAAGACAAGAGCTATAGTTTTCATCCTGACTAGAGCCATGCTTAAAGCTCTGACCTCTGAAAATGGAGACCATACATGAGGTTGTCTACTGAGTGGCCTTGTACTCCCTTTGTCCTCTCTGTATAAGGAGAGCACATGTTGAAACTTCCTCAGGGCTCTGCTGCTAGGTGACTCTGGCTCCTGCATTTGCTCACAGGAAGAGAAGCCTCTTACCTTCCTTGACAGTGTGCAGCAGTCATCACGAATTGGGGGGTAATGAGAAAGCCACCACAGGCACAACTGTTCTCACTGATGATCTTCAGATATGCCATGTAAGGGCGGGAGTGTGCTTCAGACTCAACACCACCAATAATCTCCTCTGGAACAAAGAACCCCCAGTCCCTAGTCACAAATGTGTGGAACACCCCAACACAGCGCTAGCAAGGGAAGATGGCGTAAAGCTGAGCGACTGCTCCAAGCCCACCCCGCCTCCCATGGGGCTCAGGTCACTCCACATGCACTTCGGTCTATTTTTCTCACTAGTCCTCCCTGTCCACCATCATCCTTCATTCAGAACACAATGCCCACTCATGTTTATGATGTCCCAATTCATTAGACATTTCTCCACAYTCACATTCTGTCTTCCTCGACACTAAGGGAAGGCCAGAGAAGAGCTGCCTATCAGAACAGAGAATAACTTAATGAAACTTTCTAAAGGGGAATTAGTTTTTCATTCTTCCTTGACCTACAGATTTCCCCTGGACTATGTTAGTTTAGGGTCCTGCCTCATGTTAGGGTCTCTGTTACCAAAGCTCACAGATTAAGGGCAATTTCTGAAAACTCAGAGGTTAGGGAGATGAGGACAAAACTCACCAGTTCCAGCTCCAGAAGGTAAGAGAAGAGCCACCAGGAATAGAAGGGCCTGCATTTTGCCAGTGGTGCGGCCTGGGTGAGGTTCTGGGGTGTTCCTGGCCTGGTTCCTCCTTTTATAGCTCCAACATAAGAGAAAGGAAGAGGTCTGGTATGGTTGCCTTATCAGAAATTCTCATGACTCTGCTCTCTGGGGGTGTTGAATCTGTGGCCTGATTCTGAGACTCCTGTATCCCATGATGAGGGGTGACTGCACCCTTCAAAGTGGCTCCCAGGAGGAAGGATGGGAAGGGGGACCTTGATCAGGGATCATGGAACTGTTCTTGTAAGCATCCAGGCATTATTGTCAGCTTTGAGATCCATGCTGCACATGTGTAGAGTCTCACCTCTTTTGCTGTAGCACAAAAGCTGGCATCTGTCGTGTTTGAACAAATGGGGGAGAGGGAGTCCATTTTATTTACAAAAACTGGTGATTGCTGGTTTAGCGTTAAGGCCATTGTTTGTTTTGACCAGCGAGAGGGCTTCTCATCTTTATTCAAATAAGTAGGAGATGATGGAATGTGTCTTTGAGGGAGGAAGGTGTGGGGAGAGTGTGTGGAATACACAACATGGAGGGCATGACCAAGACCTTAATTAATCAGTGGTTCTCAACCTTCCTAATGGTGTGATTCTTTGAAAAAGTTCCTCATATTGTAGTGATCCCAGCCACAAAATTATTTCATTGACACTTAATTTTGCTACAGTTTTATGAATTTTAATGTAAAATATGTAATATGCAGGATATCTGATATTTGACCATTCTGACACATGGGTGAGAACAGCTGCTGTGAATGTCATGATTTACTCATACTAACAGTCTCTTGGTTAGACATTGGAATATACATTTAGGGAGAACCCAATGAACTTTCAGGATATCACAGACTAAAAAGTGCCGGGAATCTGCAATGCAAGACAAGGCTTCGGGTGACCAAGGAGTCACAGTGTACAGAGAGAGGCTGGACCCTTGGGTCTCAGTACTCAAGAACATGATCAGTGAAGATGATGGGTTTGGACATTATTTTTGGTTCAAAATAAGAAGGAACACTTTTTTACAGATAAAAACTATTTATTGTGGTAAATTTCAGAGAAAAAGATATCGTGCAGGGAGAGTAATGTAGGAACTCAAACAAGTACTTGTTCAGACACACAGACTGTGTATCTCAAAGAACCACGTAATTGGACTTGATTTAGTATCATGGAGCTTTGCAGAAAAATTCCAGGTCTGGTAAAAAGAAGTACTGACTGTCCCAGGAAGCCTCAGCTAGTTCCCAGGCTTGAACCAGACAACTGAGACCTCTATGCATGGTAGAGACTGGGTGCCCTTGAGGAGAGGTCTGGTGCCATCTCTATTCTTCTGTATTTCCTTCCTTTGCTTCCTCAGAGGTATAAGGGGCTGTCTGAGCAGAGAGATATGAATTAGAGAAAATATATATTAATGTTTTTATTACCATGCATTGGACCTGACCTGATAATGCTTTGAAAAGACCCCAAATTCTTCTATGCAGCCCCAATTAGAAGTGCCTGGCCTTGAGATGGTCCACACTCATGGTACCAAATGAACAATCTCATTTTGCAACTCTTGAATGAAGAGGTAGGACAGACATAGCTAACAATTGGCATCATCACCATGGTGCTTGCCTGACCCAGTCTCAAAAGAACACTCATGGTATTTACTCACTGATAAGCAGATATTAGCCTAGAAGCTTGGAATACCCAAGACACAATCCACATATCAAATAATGTCCAAGAAGAAGGAAGGAGTGGCCCCTGGTTCTGGAAAGGCTCAGTGCAGAAGTATAGGGGAATACTAGGACAGGGAAGTGGGAAGGGGTGGATGGGGGAACAGGGGGAGGGAAAAGGGCTTATGGACTTTTGGGGAGGGGGGATCCAGGAAAGGGGAAATCATTTGAAATATAAATAAAAAATATATTGGGGGGGAAATATTGGAATAAAGCTTTATCACTTAAAAAAAAAGTGACATGACAGAAACTAGTGGAAAAGGTCAGAACTGTCTCTTTTACCAAAAAGTAAACCACAACCTTGGTATATGGGGAGTTCTCCAGAGTCAATGCAAATAAAGCATTATTGAATGTTGAAGATAAGGTGGTCTCTGCTATATCTACCTTCAGAATATCTATTTGAATCTTGGAGAACTACAGTGGGATATTGTAAACTTATGGGTAGTGACTCTAGCCAAAGTTGCTCTTGGTATAGTTTTATTGTTGGTACAAATGACACATCTTTTCAGCTATCAATCTAAGGAATGCATAGACATGCATCCTTATGGGCAGTAACATCCATTGCAGGGAACCCAATCATGTCACACTGATGGTATCATGCTTATTGGACTTGAAGTGCAGGAGAAATCACTTACTGGAGACACATTGGGAAGACACACTTCTCTCGAGTAGAAAAAAAAACATAAGAGCATTGACTTTAGAGAAGTATCCATGGTCAGTGATCTTTCATAAGTCCAATTTTCTCTTCCTAAGTCAGGTTGTTGCAGCTGACTCATCCATATCTATTTCAGCATTTTAACCATAATACATCATGTAAATTTCCTCTTCTTTGGTATTCCTCCAGCTTGTGTACTTGGATGAGTAGCTCTTTTTTGTGTTTGGGAATTTTTCTTCTGTGAGTTTGTTGAGAATATTAGCCATGACTTTGGCCTGGAGTTCTCTGTCTTCTGTGTCATGAATCTGAGAAGGGCTTTGTCAAGCAGTACATGGTGAGAGTTAGATGGGGGAATGGGGAGTACATATGATCATACCGTATACAACAAATTCTCAATGGAAATCACAAAGGTAAAGGAGAATTAAAATAAAGAAAAAACAGGATAAAAAACATGCTACAACAGAACCAAACAAAAAGCTCTTAAAACAATGAACTTAAAGGGCTAGAAAGAAACACTATAAAAGTCTTCAGCATCCTTAGGCACAAGGAAAATTCAGACTAAAGCCAGGTTAAGATTCATTTTACTGCAGTACATGACCATCATCAAGAAAGGCAAAAACAAATGCTAGCATAGATGTATAGAAAGGGGAACCTATTACAGTGGTCTTTGAAATGTAAACTAGGTGCAGCTAAATTGAAATCAGTCTGGAAATTTCTCAAAAAATTCCACCATCAATAACAATAACACCCCATCCCAAAATTTAAAGCTACCACAGTTCCAGCTAAGCCACTCCTGAGCACTTATCCAATGGACTCTATAATCTATGACATGGGTGTCTCCACACCTGTGTTCAGTGCTGCCATATTCACAGTAACTAAGAAAGGGAGGCAGCCTAGCTGCCCAGCAACTGGTGAATAGATCATAAAGATGTGCTATATAAGAAAAAGCAAATTTTCAGGAAAATGGATGGAATGGGAATTTTATTTTTTCTGAGTGAGATAGCCCAGGACCCCAAGCACAAAACCTGCACATTCTTTCTCATATGAGGGTCCTAGTTATGTGAACCTATGGTTTTGTATGTCTAACAGGGAGTAAATGTGGAAGCCAGGAAAAAGCAAAAGAGACAGCAGAAATTACCTTCAAGGAGGAGGAATAATAAAACATTGGTAGTAAAGAAAGGGAATAGAAAAGCAGAAAGATTTCGGCAGTAAGAGAGGCAAGGGGTGGAAAGATGAGGGTTTAGTTTGGAGGGAAAAATTCACTGATATAAAAAGAATAAAGAACCAGATGTGCCCACATGTGCAATGTTAGCTTCTCTATTTTGATGGYAACCAACTGCCTGTAATCAGATTCAAGACCCACAGCATAGGGGTGGAGGGGATTGACCAATGCCCGGTATTACAAGCCTGGCTAATAACATTAAAGGAAGTAAATTATGTAGCATTAAACTGCCTTCCAAAAACTATGCTTTTCCCCATAGACAAAAGTGGATCCAGCCTTACTCAGAGACTCCTCTCCTTCTGATGAATAGTGGGCTGAACACAGAGAAGCACTGGGGCCCAGGATGCACAAATAAGTGGTGGTTGCGGGTCCATCCCTAATCAAGTCACTCAGTCTGCCCCTTCTAAGGCTCAGGGAACACTAAGGTGAGAGCATGAGAAGTGTGTAAGAGCTGGAAGGCAGGGGGAAGGGCTGCAAAACTCCATTCTCTAGACTGGAGTCAGTTATGACAACCATCAGTTCATGCCAACTGTAGTTCCTAGCACTGGGCCCACATATGACTATCCCAATCAACAACCAGTCAAGGAAGGGGGGCTTACAGTGTCCCACTTGTTATGTCTTGAATTATTGGCTGTTGATAGATTCTCAAACGGGAGGAGGAAATCACTGTACTGAGTTGAATATCCACTGTTGAGTCAACCAGGATCCAATGGATAGATCAAAACTCACAGTTATAAGATTTCAAACTCAGTTACAAAGATGGTGATTGTTAAACTTAGTGTGTTACAAAACTAAGCACATAGACATGAACATGAGACAGAGATTTGTGAAGAAAGCCTGGAGTGTACAGAGATCTTAGGGAGGAGGGAAGCCTTAAGAATGTTCGGTATGAATGGAATATTTAAAAAAAATTTTTTTAAAGGCTACTTGTATGACTAGGTGCACAAGGTGACTAAGACTACAGTTATTCACTGGATTGCTGATGACTCTAATCTCACACAAGGGCTCTGAGCCAAGGTATATTATATGAGAGGTGCTGACCAGGCCCTGCTGCAGAGGAAGTGAGTCTGCATACTAGCTTGGATGTTGAACATTTTGGTCCCTTTCTAAAGTTTCTGATCTGCATACTGGGACTGTCCTGAGTCATCTCCTGAGTCCCTTTGGGCAAGGTGAAGGGAGGTGGCTACAGTTCTAAGAGGAGATGGTAGCTTGGTAGAGAGGGCTAGGCGGAGCTGGAGCASGGGACCTGGACAAGAGTGGGTCTCAGAGAACAGTGGACTACCCAGGACCAAAGATTTCCTTAGAGGCATGAGGGAGAGTGGGAGGTAAAGGCTTTTGATATTTCTCACCCTTGATAGCCTGTTAAATGTGAAGAAGAATTTAGAAAAAAGAAGGCACCCTTCTCAGACAAAGGCAGGACTTCATGGCCTTTGTGTATGTTCTTATGATGGGGTCAGTGCACAGATATGGTGCCCAAGCTTTATGAGAGTATCTGAAGAGAGAAACCATGAGACAAAAAATGGTGAAGGAGAAGGTAGTATACAAGAACATTTTAAGTTCTACACCCATGAAC
>BDUI01020802.1:9457-25485 GCA_002335545.1 Apodemus speciosus
TTGACTCTACCATTCTTTACCTATTTATATGAGATGAATATGATGTCATATAAATTTATGATCACAAAAAATAGATTCTATTTGTTACCACAGGATATTAGGGTACAGCATTACCATGACATGTATAAATACAAATAGTATTAAAGAGACAATTACAAATAGACATACTAGTGATATCAGGAGTTTGCCTGGAGGCAGTACATGTCTGAATATATTAATAGAAGTTATAGGGGTTAAATATTTCACACCCATTCAACATTTATTCCATTCATTTAAAGTGCGATTCCCCACTAAATCCACTACTATTCCGGTCTTCTGATTCATCTGGTTAACTATTTATGATCCAAGAGGGTCAAAAACATTGTTCCGTAGTGTAGGTTTGCCTCATTCATGAGTGTAAGTCCAGATTTAAAAAAAAAAAAAAAAAAAAACTCTTTCTGAGGAGAAAGAACACACTGAATCAGAGTTGGCACAATTATATTTCAGTTAAGAAAATAGAAAAAATCGGAAGAGTAAAGTACTCCTGTATTCCCAAATATGAAGGCTCCTGGGCCTTGGGTTGAGTTATAGGATCCTTTTCACTCTCTCCCTGCACTAAGATCAAAAGCCTCCTCATATAAGGCAGAATGAATTATGCACACATTCCCAAGGTAGAAGAATGGAGATGTGGCTTTTTTTTTTCTTCTAAATGCTTATCAGTTCAGAATGGTCCTATGTATACCTCCACTTTAAATTGTTTGGGTTTGATCAGAGCAGTACACCGATTATAAATCTTACTTCCCCTGGTGACGAAGAAGAAATTGTGATTGACTCTGCATACCAGCCACAAATCCAAAGCCACAAATATTATAGGCAGTTATATTAAATGGCCAACAAGAGTGGGATAGGCCAATCATGTCAGCAATCTTCAGCCCCCAGAGTGCTGATTTAGCACAGTAAACTTGCCTATTATGTTTCAAGAATCATATTTTTTCTGTCTGAATAACTTTATGTCTTGCAGGAAATATACCAAGACTGCATCTCAGCATACCCAATGATGTTGAGAACTCAATCCTTTACAGTTTAAACCTTTAACCTCAGGATTCCCAGAGGACCTTGCTTATAAGAAAAATAAGTGGAAACCAAGAAATAACTTAGGACTCTGACATTGAGGAACTTTGAATTCACAAGTGCTTAGAAAACTTTAGTCTATAAACAACTGGTATTGGGAATAGAGAATGCAGACCAAGAAACCACCAAGGACCAAGTGTTCTTATATTAGAAGACCTCAGATTACCTGTGAAGTATGCTTGAGGAGTATAAAACCATACTCCTGCATCTCCAATCTACCATGTCCTGACCTGAGTGCAAAGGTACAAATGGAAAAATTTAATGTAAAGTAGCCACAAAATTATTCTTTTATAAGGAGATTAATCTAATTCTTACATCTTCGGGGAGTGTGATGGGTAGTAATGCTCATCAACATAAAGGATGTAGAATCACTTAGGGGATGTGTTTGTGAGGGAGTTTCTCCGTTAAGTTAACTGAGTTGAGGAGACACAATCTAATTGTAGATGCATTATATCAAGTATTCTGGGCTGAATACAAAGAAGAAAGAAACTGAACACAAGTATCTATCACTCTGCTTCTAGACAGTGGATGCAATGTGACCGGCTGCCCAAACTGGGGCTGTGATGTCTACCCTACAATGATGGACTGTAGGCCCCGAAACTGTGAGCCMAAACAACCCCTTCCTTTAACTGCTTTCGTCAACTGTTTTGATATTTTATCACAGCATTTGATAGAGTTTGCTTCAGTTAATTTCCACTATTCAAATGGTGTGACAAACCATGTATGTTTTGTCAGTCACAATAATTCCACATGCCATGTTGCATTTAAACCAATCCTATTTAAATACACGATTAATTCTTTTTCATCTTGTCAGGACTTGAGACCACCTGTGGATAAATGGCATTTTGGATGCCTTGAAGCAAATGGATTTTAAAACAAGAAATTATATAATAACAAAGTATTTGAAGTTTGGAATATATTTGAAGTTAGGCTCTGTGACTCTGTGAACAGCTTGTTTAAAAATCACTAGATGATACTAATAACGGACATCATGTGACTAGGCTTCTTCTAGAAAACAGGTTGTAAGGATGCTATTCCCCAACAAAAGTTACTAGAAGCTAAGGTGGTTCTGGCCACAGCAGCAGCAAACTTGTTCCCCAAGTTAAGGGCTTGATTCCAAACCCTTAACATCAAAGTGGGCTGGGAAATATGGTGTGTATGTGTGTGTGTGTTTGTGTGTGTGGTGTGTGGTGTGTGTGTGTGTGTGTGGTGTGTGTGTGTGTGTGTGAGAGAGAGAGAGAGAGAGAGAGAGAGAGAGAGAGAGACATAGAGGTTGTGTTTTTTTGTTTGTTTTTAGCTACTCAGCCTCTTCAGTACAAGAAAGCTAATTAAATGGAAATAGAGAAAAGACTTATCCCAGAAAAATTAACCATTTCAAGGGTACACTTTGGTTGATCTTATTGTGGGTGTACATAAAGGCAATGAGATTCAAACATTTTAAGGGACTTGTACAACATCTGATATTGACTAAATTGAGCAACCAAGAGCAGCACATAGAAGTTACAATGCCAACCCAGGATCTAGTTGGATAAAATACTCAGAAAAGAAACAACTGATCAAACCAATARGAGAACATCTATGGCCTAGCATTTATTTGCTCATCCATCACTCTATTCTTATGTTTTTGAAGAGAAGGCTAGTGTAAGAGAATCTGTGTATATAGGAATCCTTATAAATTAAGGTTAAGCACTGGCAGAATTTAAGGAAGATTGCAGTAAGCATACAAGTTCCAAGGYTTTGTATTCCTTAAAAATCTAGAGCCTTCAAATGGGAAAAGTCAGCAGACAAAGCTAAACTAATGGGCTTCTTTCCCTAGTTCCTCCCCCCCAATTCACTTTCAAAGATTTATAAAATGTCAAAGAGAAAAAGAAAAACTTATTAATGTTATCAGAATCAAATTAAGAATTGCTATCTGAGCCAAGTGTAATATATGAAAGTAATTTAAATAAATACCAGTGCAATTATCTATTAGGCAGATACTGACCTGACAGATTTTGCTATGGAGTTACCTAATAGAATTTGGCTTCCTTATCAGCTTCTCTCTCTCTCTCTCTCTCTCTCTCTCTCTCTCTCTCTCTCTCTTGGTAATTGGTTCCTTTTATTGAAAAAATATGAATTATTTTCTAGGTCTTCGCATGTGGATCTTAACTTAATCAACTGTGGCATTTTAAGCTAACTTTGAGAATCATCAAACTATTCCAAAATACCCTATCACCTCCACAAAGATTGGCCTTACTGCCACTTCCAACATCTCTAAAGTAGTACTCAGTAGTAATTTTTGCAGCTACCTTTGAAGGGAAAGCATTTTTGGAAGAAATCTCTTGAGAACGTTTATAATAAATCTTCCCTGATTTTCATTTAAACAGGAAAAAGAAACCTATTTAAGATCATGCTTTAAGGCACAATGCTACCTGGCTTCAGATTCATACATTTAATTTAACTGGGGAGAAGTCAGCCTTGAAGGGATGCTGAATCAGTCCATCCTGGGAAGAAAAATGAAGAAGCCACTAAGCGGTGGCTTACTCACAGGGATGAACCCTAGCCTTCCAAGCTCCATGTCTTCATCCTACATGCTCCCCATGTGCTTCTCTACACAAATAAGACAGGAAGAACAAATATTGTCAGGACCTTGTATTTACTTAATCTCCTATTCACTGTACATGGCAGATGCCTCATGTGACTTACCTGCCCCATCTTCAGAACATCACCAATGCTGAAACGTCTGGCAGAAACAACATTTGGGAAGGAGGGTTTATTTTGGCTCATGATTTCTAGAAGTTTCAGTCTGTGACAGCAGTAAGAGTGTGGTCACAGACTTCCTCATATGGTGGCTGATGAGGAAACACAAAGATCAGYCCAAACCAGAGACAGGCAGATCCTTTAAAGGCTTACTATTACCAGCCTACTTYTGAGAGGAAGAGCAACCACYTCAAGAATACAYAGGTTTCAAACTGGAATAACACAAAAGCTGGGAGTATAAGCAACCAGAACATTAACTTCTGGAGATATTTCTATTCCAGTCATGACAATTGCAATAAGCTTTAGTAACTCTATGTCACAGAAAAGTAAGGCTCAAAGATAATAAAGATGTGTTCTGTAGCCTGCATCTTTAAAGAGAAGATGTAAGACTCAATTCTTGGTAAACTAGCCTCCAAGTTGACATGCTTTCTCTCACAACATCRCAATGTGAAATACATTGACTCCAACACAGGCTCCTTTCTGTTTACATCAGCTACACCAATAGAGATAGTCTGAGGCAAGCAATAGAGATTGACACAGCAGTCAAAAAAAACCACYACCGAGTAAAAATGCAACCCCACAGAACTAACTTTGCAATCTCACTGGATGTCTATAGCAATCAATGTAAAGGTTATTCAAGTTCAGTAAACTTGCCTCTAGCAAAATACGACTAAATTTGTTCTATTTACGGGACATGGAAAGAGAGTACAGATTCATCTTTCCTCATTTTCAGAACTATGGTGAGYTTAAATGTCCAGGCTCACAAAATTAAGAGGTGTATCTAAAAGGAGATGCATACTTATGAGTAAGACATCACAATTGCAGTAATAGTCAATATCTTTCCATGCATGTATGCATGATTGATTTCTTTCTCACATAGAAKAATCCCWCGTAGAACACAGGACACTGTGCATAAGACACTCCCCCCAATGCCAAAATCTGCTCATAATATCAAATCCTAGATTAWTGCATATTTCCTATATACACACACTCACCATAAAGTTTAATTCATAAAGTAGGTTTAATTGCTAGAGAGAAAGACAGAGAGAGACAGAGAGAGGCAGAGACAGAGACAGAGACAGAGACAGAGAGATAGAGAATAAACTAATGGATGCTCTGTAATGAAAGATAGGTGAATGTAATGTTTGTATGTCTCTTTTACAAAATATCTTTCTAAATGTTCTCATCCTTCTTGTTCTGATGTGAGATCATCCTAAACTTTCACGGTAATAAGAATGGATGTGAAGGTCACAGGCAAAATGATCCAACATGAGACTGCTGTTGACCACCTGACATGGTGTCAGAGGTCTCTGAGCCGTGATGATGTAATCATAAGCTCAACTTCCAGAGCCTAGGGAAGTTACATCTTTTACACTGGACTGCTCATCCTTCATCATCTTTTCACATGCCCTCCATAATTTTCCCTGTTATCTCTATTGCATCATTTCATACATTGAAACCTATGCTTTCATTATTCTTGAGGTTTGAGGCCACATTATATCCAGACTGAAACCAAACTTTCTATTTTTCTCTGTTGTTTTATTTTACTTTTAAATAGTGAGGTATTTTGAATAGCAGGACTTTTACCCTTCCATTTCATTGTTTATTATTTCCTTTATTCCATTCCCCCAAATGTCTGCCAGTTACTGTACCTCACACATTCAAAATCAGAAGTGATGTGTGAAGTATTGTAACTGAATTGTGTGAGAAGAAATACTCAGGGCTGATTATTCTTCATCTAGGTTTTCAAAAAACATTCCACTTTTCTCCTGCCACATCACATTAGAAATTAATCTTGCTTCCAAGCAATGCTCACCTTAATTTTCTTCTAGTTCACAACTCTAACAGGTTATCTTGCCTGAGACTCAGATGGACTAGCAACAATCTCTCTAGAGAAATTCACACACTACAACCACATATAATCACCTTCACTGTCAAGATTCTTAAAGACACTTAAACAGTTTCTAGTCAGATCAATTGATTTTCCCAGGGATTATGAGTCCCACATGAAATAATTTCTAACATACTAGACTGGGATGTGGTTTGGAAACAGATAGCTGGACTGATCCATTAACCCTGAAAAAAAATACATTTTCCCTCTAAAGAAATAAGAACAGAGAAGTGTGCTTCTGAATACAGATACTCTCCATGAAGTCACTTTTATTACATGAACAATTTTTGCCACCTCCAAAAAACAAGTTCTTCTCAACTGCAGTCTTCTATTCTTTCCAGATGAAGACACAACTTCTGTTTTATTCTGTGTATGTTGGATAATCTACCCATTCAGGCTATACCAACTGAGCTAATGAAAAAGCAAGTATGGAATCAGGCAGAGAACAAAGAGAAAATTCAGGTTTGTCATTGGTTTAGTGACACCTTTACCCATGCCCAGAATTTTGCCAACCATTATGGCCCCCTTGGTTTCAGCTCTTATTGAGTCCTTCCTCCAAGCTTTGATCTCTCATGGGGTTGCATGAACTCTTCCTGTGATTCATGTTTAAGCACAGTAATACCTCCCACCATTGCCAGTAACTGGAGCCTCAACTTTGCTTGTTTGCTGCCTGTCCACATATAATCTAATTATCATTTTTGTTCTAGTTTCCCAAGAGTTGTTTCAGTGTACCTCAGTATCTCTTGGTGATGTAGAATAGTCTCAAAAAAAAAAAAAAAAAAACAACCTGAGTAAAAATTCACACATATTATCTCATAGCATACAGGTGACTTTCCCTACCCAGTGATAGGGGAGAAGACTTGCTAATAATGGGTAACAAGGCTTTGTGCCTTGGACCAGAAAAGCATTCTTCAGTGACAAGGTCCTGACTGAGAAGTAAGAGGAGATATGAAAGGTAGAGAAGATAGAAATAGAGAAGATAAAAGCTGTGGTTGCAACATCTTGCATTATTTTTATCTTAAACAAAGCAAGATGTACACTTTCCCAGAAATAAATCCACATACCTACAGACAGTTGATATTTGACAAAGAAGCCAAAACTATACAATGGAAAAAAGAAAGTATTGTCAACAAATGGTGCTGGTCTAACTGAATGTCTGCATGTAAAAGAATGCAAATATATCCATATTTATCACCCTGTATAAAACTCAAGTTCAAGTGGATCAAAGACCCTTAACAAAAAACCAGATACACTGAAACTGATAGAAGAGAAAGTGAGGGAAAAGGCTTGAATGCATTGGTACAGGAGACAACTTCTTGAACAGAACAAGAACAGCTAAGGCACTAAGATAAAGTTAATAAATGCAATCTCATGAAACTGAAAAGCTTCTGTAAGGCAAAACACCCTGTCTACCCGACAAACATCAGCCTACAGAATGAGAAAAGATTTTCATCAACCCTATATCTCACAGAGGGCTAATGTTCAAAATATATAAAGAACTCAAGAAATTAGACATAAACAAACCAAATAACCCAAATAAAAATGAGGTACAGAGCTTAACAGAGAATTCTGAACAAAGGAATCTCTAATAACTGAGAAGCACTTAAAGAAATGTACAACAGTCTTAGTCATAAGGGAAATGCAAATCAAAATAACTCTGAGAATCCATCTTATACATGTTAGAATGGCTAAGATCAAAAGATCAAGTGACAGCACTTGCTAGCAAGGATGTGGAGTGGGGAGAATGTTCTCCCATTGCTGGTGGGTTGGGCAAACCATTTCAGAGATCAATTTGGCCTATTCTCAGAAAATTGGCAATAGTTATATCACAGGACTCAACTACATCTCACCTGGTTATATACCCAAAAGATGCTCCACCATACCACAAGGACACTTGTTCAACTATGTTCATTGGAGCTTTATTCATAATAGCCAGAAACTCGAAACAACCTAGACATTTTTTAATTCAATATATTCTTTATTTACATTTCAAATGATTTCCCCTTTCCAGGATCCCCCCTCCCTGAAAGTCCCATAAGCCTTCTTCCCTTTCCCTGTTCCCTAATCAACCCCTTTCTGCTTCCTTGTCCTGGTATTCCCCTACACTGTTGAAATGAGCCTTTCTAGGACCAGGAGCCTTTCTTTCCTTCTTCTTGGGCATCATTTGATATGTGAATGTTTCCTGGGTATTCCAACCTTCTAGGCTAATATCTGCTTATCAGTGAGTGCATACCATGTGCCTTCTTTTGTGATTGGGTCACCTCACTCAGGATGACATTCTCCAGTTACACCCACTTGCCTAAGAATTTCATGAATTCATTGTTTTTAATAGCAGTCAGAATGGCTAAGATCAAAAACTCAGGAGAAAACAGGTGCTGCCGAGGATGTGGAGGAAGAGGAACACTCCTCTACTCCTGGTGGGGTTGCAAGCTGGTACAACTACTCTGGAAATCAGTCTGGCAGTTCCTCAGAAAACTGGGCATGATACTACCAGAGGACCCCACTATACTACTCTTGGGCATATACCCAGAGGATTCCCCAGCATGCACCACTATGTTCATAGCAGCCCTATTTATAATAGCCTGAAGCTGGAAAGAACCCAGCTGTCCCTCAATGGAGGAATTGACACAAAAATGTGCTTATTTACACTATGGAGTAATACTACTCAGCTATTAAAAACCTAGACATTTCTTAACCAAGGAATGGATAAAGAAAATGGGTTCCATCGGATGTGGTAGACCTGTGCCACTTCTGCCACAGGAAGGATCCTACTTCCTGATACTTTTTAGAGAACTGGCAGGAGCAGGGCATTTGGTAAGGACCAATCCCTAACCATAGAGTCCCAGAGCTGCTCTGGGACAAGCAGCCTTCAGATCACCACCCCCCTTCCGTCCCTTCTATCCGAACCTCCTCCCCCCACCCCTTTCTGTTGGATGTGGTTTGCCCATGCCACTTCTACCACGGGGAAGATCCTACTTCCTGATACTTTCTAAAGAACTGGCAGTAGCAGTGCATTAATATTGGCAGAAGCGGGACATTCGAGAGCCAGTATCAGCAGGGCATTTGAGAACCTTCAGCAGCTAAACATTTGAGAAATAGCAGCCTGCAGGGCATTCGATCCTTGCCAAGTCTGCCACAGAAAGACTCCATCACCTGATACTTCCTGGAGAACCAGCTATTTGCAGGGCACTGGAGAGAAAGGGAATCCCAAGAGAACAGAAACACAGGCCTGAAGGACAGAGAAGTTAGAGACAGCAAGGCCAGCTAACACCAGAGATAAAGAGAAGATCATTACCAACAGAAACCACCTCAACATGGCACCATCAGAACCCAGTTCTCCCACAACAGCAAATCCTGGATACTCCATCACATCAGAAAAGCAAGAGCTAGATTTAAAATCACATCTCATATTGCTAATGGAGGACTTCAAGAAGGACATAAATAACTCCCTTAAAGAAACACAGGAGAACATGGGTCAACAGGTAGAAGCCCTTAAAGAGGAAACACAAAAATTTCTTAAAGAATTTCAGGAAAAAAACAAACAAGAAAAAGAACTGAACAAAACTATATAGTATCTAAAAATGGAAATAGAAACAATAAAGAAATCACAAAGTAAGACATCTCTAAAGATAGAAAACCTTGGAAAGAATTCAGGAGTCATAGATGCAAGCATCAACAATAGAATACAAGAGATAGAAGAAAGAATCTCTGATGCTGAAGATTCCATAGAAAACATTGACTCAACAAAGAAAATGCAAAATGCAAAAAGCTTGTAACCCAAAGCATCCAGGAAATCCAGGACACAATGAGAAGACCAAACCTAAGGATTATAGGTATAGAAGAAAGCAAGGGTTTACATCTTAAAGACCCAGTAAATATCTTCAACAAAATTATAGATGAAAACTTCCCTAACCTAAAGAAAGAGATGCCCATGAACATACAAGAAGCATACAGAACTCCAAACAGATTGGACCAGAGCAGAAATTTCTCCCATCACATAATAATCAAAACACCAAATGCACTAAACAAAGAAAGAATATTAAAGGCAGTAAGAGAAAAAGGTCAAGTAACATATAAAGGCAGACATATGAGAATTACACCAGACTTCTCACAAGAGACTATAAAAGCCAGAAGATCCTGGGCAGATGTCATACAAACCCTAAGAGAACATAAATGTCAGCTCAGACTACTATACCCAGCAAAGCTTCAATTACCATACACGGAGAAAACAAGACATTCCATGACTAAAGCAAATGTACACAATATCTTTCCATAAATCCAGCTCTGCAAAGGATAATGGGTGGAAAATACCAACACAAGGTGGGAAATCACACCATAGAAAAGTCAATAAGGTAATTTTTCAACAAACCCAATAGAAGATAGCTACATAACCAGAATTTCACCTTTAACTAAGAAGATAACAGTAAGTGACAATCACTTTTCCTTACTATCTCTTAATATCAATAATCTCAATTCCCCTATAAAAAGATATAGACTAACAGACTGGATACGTAACAGGATCCAATGTTTTGCTGCATACAAGAAACCTACCTCAGTGACAAAGACATTCACTATTTAAGAGTCAAAGGTTGGAAAACAATTTTCTAAGCAAATGTTCCCAAGAAACAAGCTGGAGTGGCCATTCTTATATTGGATAAAATTGACTTTCTTTCTTTCTTTTTTTTTTTTAAATATGGTCAAACCACTTTATTTTGTCTCAGAATTTTGGAGGGGCTAGTCCATGACTGTTTGGTCTCAGAAGCTCATGAGTATAATGGAGACACAGTAGGGCAAAGCCTTGCACCTCAGTGACAGGAAGTAAAAGAGAAAGAAAAGAAGGCCATCTCCCACAATCTTCACCAAACCCCAATAGCATAGAGTCCTCCAATCAAGCTGCACCTTCTAAAGCTCCTCCAATTCCTTTTTTTTTCTATATTCTTTGTTTACAATCTAAATGATTTTCCCTTTCCCGGTTCCGGTTCCATCCTTCCCATAAGTCCCATAAGCCCTCTTCCCTCCGCTCATTCTCCAATCGACCCCCTCCCACTTCTCTGTCCTGGTAATCCCCTACAATGTCAGATCCTACTACAAGAGCTTATACTCCACAAAGTTTGAAAATCTGGATGAAATGGACAATTTTCTAGATACATACCAGGTGGCAATGTTAAAACAGAACCAGATAAACCATCTAAATAGTCCCATAAGTCCTGTGGAAATAGAAGCAGTCATTAATAGTCTACAAAAAAAAAAAAAAAAAAAAAGCCCAGGACCAGATAGCTTTAGCGGGGAATTCTATCAGATCTTCAACGAAGAGTTAATACCAATACTCTTCAAATTATTCTATGAAATAGACACTCAAGGAATACTACCCAACTGATTCTATGAAGCTACAATAACGCTTATACCTAAAAAAACAAAGACCAAACAAGGAAGGAGAACTTCAAACCAATTTCCCTCAAGAATATTGATGCAAAAATACTGCACAAAATCCTGGCCAACCAAATCCAAGAATGCATCAAAACTATAATTCACCACGATCAGGTAGGCTTCATCCCAGGGATGYAGGRATGGTTCAATATAYRGAAATCYRTCAATGTAATCCACTACATAAACAAACTAAAGGAAAAAACCACATGGTCATTTCATTAGATGCTGAAAARGCTTTTGACAAAATCTAGCATCCCTTTATGATAAAAGCCTTGGAGAGATTGGGAATCCAAGGCCCATGCCTAAACATAGTGAAAGCAATATACTACAAACCTGTAGCCAACAACAAGTTTAACTGAGAGAATCTTGAAGCAATCCCACAGGGATTTGGACCAGACAGGGTGCCCACTCTCTCCCTATCTATTCAATATATACTTGAAGTCCTAGCCAGAACAATCAGGCAACAAAAGGAGACAAAGGCATACAAATTGGAAAGGAAGAAGTCAAAATATCACTATTTGCAGATAATATGATAGTATACTTAAGCAACCCCAAGACTTCCACCAGAGAACTCCTACAGCTGATAAACAACTTCAGCAAAGTGTCTGGATACAAAATTAATCAAGCAAATCAGTAGCCTTCCTCTCCTCAAAGGATAAACAAGAGGAGAAAGAAATTAGGGAAATGACACCCTTCACAATAGTCCCAAATAATATTTCATACCTAGGTGTGACCCTAACGAAGCAAGTGAAAGATCTATATAACAAGAATTTTAAATCTCTGAATAAAAAAATTGAAGAAAGTCTAGAAGGTGGAAAGATTTCCCATGTTCATGGATTGGCAGGATCAATAGAGTTAAAATGGCCATCTTGTTGAAAGCAATCTACAGATTCAATGCAGTCCCCATCAAAATCCCAAATCAATTCTTCATAGATCTAGAAAGAGCAATTCTCAAATTCATCTGGAATAACAAAAAACACAGGATAGCAAAAACTATTCTCCACAACAAAAGAACTTCTGGGGGAATCACCATCCCTGACCTCAAGCTCTACTACAGATCAGTAGTGATAAAAACTGTTTGGTATTGGTATACAGACAGGCAGGAAGATCAATGGAATAGAATTGAAGACCCAGAAATGAACCCACACATGTACAGTCACTTGATATTTGACAAAGGAGCTAAAAACATCCAGTGGAAAAAAGACAGCATTTTTAACAAATGGTGCTGTATCAACTGGAGATCTTTATACAGAAAAATGCAAATCGACCCATTCTTATCTCCTTGTACAAAGCTCAAGTTCAAGTGGATCAAGTATCTACACATAAAACCAGACACACTGAAGCTTATAGAGAGCAAATCAAAACAACACTGAGATTCCACCTAACACTTGTTAGAATCGCTAAGATGAAAAACTCAGGGTATAGCAGATGCTGGAGAGGATGTGGGGGAAAAGGAATACTTCTCCATTGTTGGTGGGATTGAAAGCTGGTAAAACCACTCTATAAATTGTTTGGCAATTCCTCAGAAAATTAGACATAGTACTACCTGAGGACCCAGCTATATCACTCCTTGGCATATACCCAGAAGATGCTCCTACATGTAATAAGGACACATACTCCACTGTGTTCATAGTTGCCTTATTTATAATAACCAGAAGCTGGAAAGAATCCAGATGTCCTTCAACATAGGAATGGATACAGAAACCGTGGTATATATACACAATGCAGTACTACTCAGCTCTTAAAAACAATGAATTAATGAAATTCTTAGGCAAATGGATGGAACTAGAAAGTGTCATCGTGAACAAAGTAACCCAATCACAAAAGAATGCACATGGCATGCCCTCAATGATAAGAAGATGTTGGCTCAAAAGCTCAAAATAAACAAGTTACAATTCATCCAGCACAGGAAACTCAAGAAGAAGGACTTAAGTGAGGGTGCTTTGCTTCCTCTGAGAAAGGAAACAAAATACAGGAGCAATAAGGGAGACAAAGTGTGGAGCAGAGGCTGAAGTAAAGGCCACCCAGAGACTGGGGATTCATCCTATAAACAATCACCAAACCCAGACACTACTATGGACCACAAGAAGTGTATTCTAAATGGAGCATGTCATGGTTGTCTCCGGAGGGGGTTTGCCAGAGCCTTACAAATACAGAGACAGATGCTAACAGCCAACTATTGGACTGGGCATGGGGTCCCCAATGGAGGAGATGTAGGATGGTCCAAAGGAGCTGAAGGAGTTTATAGCCCCATGGGAAGAACAATGATTTCTGCCACCCAGATGCCCCAGGACTCCCAGGGACTAAACCATCAAGCAAGGGGTTCATATGGTTCCAGCCAAAAATGTGGTAGAGGAATGCCTTATTGGGCATCAGTGGGAGGAGAGGTCCTAGGTCAGGTGAAGATTCAATAGATGCCCCAACAAAGGGAAATCGAGGGGGGGGAGGTGGGAGTGGGTTGGGTGGAGGGACATATACATGGAGGAGGGGTTGGGGGTCTTTGAGGGGGGAAATCAGGAAAGGTTTGGCAATGTAAATGAAGATGATATTCAATAAAAAAAGAAAGAAAAGAAAAAAAAAAGAAAGAAACCCAGAAATATGCTGATTATGTATTTTCAAACTATACTTTCATCCCAGGGTCCAATAATCTCAGGATAACTGTGGAATAGATGCTATACGTCTTTTCAGTATATAAATGAATACTAGCTTTTTAAAAAAAACATTAAAGTACATATCAAAGATGGGGAAAAATTAAATACTAACAAAGACTGGAAGCCTATACAATAGTAATAGTACAAACAATGCAAACAGTAGTTTTTTTCTAGTTTATTTTTAAATCACACTCATACTCCTTTTAAACAATAGGTTATACATGTAAATAATTACAATGCACATCACATATGTATATATGGGTGTTTCATTTGAATATATATTTGTATACCAACTACATGCTGTATACCAACAATCAGTGCCCTGAGAACACAAAAGGCATTAGATCCCCTGGGTCTGGATTTATGGATGGTTGTAAGCCTCTGTATGGGTGATGGGAGCCTAATCCGGGTGCTCTGCAAGAACAGTAAGTGGTCTTAAACACTGAGTCATCTCTCTAGCCCACAATGATTTCTTTTCAACCTTACCCAAATGTACTGTTTGATTCACTTCTCTGAGCAACATGTACAAATCAAAATTACCATATACCAATAAATTATATATATATATGTGTATATATATATATATATATATATATATATATATATGTGGTACATTTACCCAATGGAATATTACTCAGCTGTTAAAAATAACAGTATCATGAAATTTGCAAGCAAATCAATGAAACTTGAAAAGATCACTCCGAGTAAGTAATCCAGAAACAGAAATACTCACATGGTATGTTCTCACTTATAAGTGGATACTAGCCATATTGTACAGGATAGCAATACTATAATCCATAGCCCCAAAGAAGTTAAGTAGCAAGGAGGACCTGAGGGAGGATGCTTGAATCTCAATGAGAAAAGAAAAGAAAATAGACATTGGGGGTATATCGAGGGAAGGAACTGGATGAGAGAGGGGGTGTTGAGGGGAACAGTAAGGATCAAGTGTGGGATGGATGGAGGTAGAGAAAAGTACAAATGTTTGGGAGTCATCTCTGGGGTGAACTAGAAACCTAAGACAATGGAAATTCCCAAGAATCTATGAGAGTGACCCTATCTAAGACTCCTAGAAATAGGGGATCTGGAGCTTGAAATGTCTGCCTCCTGTAATCAGGCAAGACATCCAATGGAGGTATGGGGATACCAACTGCCCCAACCCCCAAATCGTTGACCCACAATTTTCCAACATGATTGTGCATTGATAAAGAGAGAACAGAAATTGAGGGAATAGCCAACCAATGAGTTGCCTACCTTGAGACCTATGCCATTCCTAGGAGAGAGAGAGAGCCCATTCCTGACACTATTAATAATATTCTGCTATACTTGCAGAGAGGAGCCTAGTATTACTGTTATCTGAGAAATTTTACCCAGCAGTTGATGGAAATAGATGCAGAGACCCACAGCCACATAGTAAGGAAAGCTCAGGGAATCTTGTGGAAAAGGGGCAGAAGGATTGAAAGAGACAGAGAGGTCAAGGAACCTACAGAATCAACTAACCCAGGCCCATCACTGAGATGGACCACCAACCAGAGAGCTTTCATGGAATGGACCTAGGCCCTTTACACATATATAAGAGATGTGCAGCTTGGTCATCGTGTGGCACCACTAAGAACAGCATCAGGGACTGACTCTGTTGCCTGACTTTGGGCCTCTTTTTCTTACCTGGAATGCCTTGTCTAGTCTTAATAAAGGAAGATTCACCTAGTCCTACTGCAACTTGATATGTCAAGAGGGGTTGATATCCATGGGAGACTCCCTTTCTCTGAGGAGAAAGAGAAGGAAAATTGTGAGGAGGGGAGGGCAGGAGAGGAGAGAGAGAGAGAGACAGAGAGAGAGAGAGAGGGAGAGAAAGGGGGGAGGGAGGAGGAAAGGAGAAGCTGTGGTTTTGATATAAAGTAAATTAATGAATGCAAAATAAGAGAAGCACACTATGTAATATACTATTTACAGGGGAAAATGGCCCAGATCTACTAGTAAAGAACTGAGTCAGATAATGTTGGCAAAGAGAACACAGAATACAGAGACACAGCTGCCCCTGGACTGAAAATTACAGCCCAGAGAAATAGAGTTTCCAGAAGCAGGAATTTAGACTCCTCTATGGCATCAGAGTGGTTTTTCCAAGTCTGTTCCAAGGACACAGAACTAAAATTCCCTTTGTCCCTTTATTAGGGCCTCTGAGAAAGTTTTGGGTCAAATAGGCTTCCCACAGC